>JAACNH010000527.1:0-185553 GCA_019447015.1 Hymenochirus boettgeri
CTATAATCTAACTTGTTGGCTTGTTGGCCCGTTTATATGCTTTGCTCCCCCTCTACAAGGGCCCATGGGCAGTAAGTCACCCCAATACACATGGACCGTGGGCAGTAAATGTGGGCAGGATGCCTCCCCTCTACATAGGGCCCGTGGGCAGTAAGTCCCCCCATACACATGGATCGTGGGCAGTAAGTGTGGGCAACATGCCCCTCCTCTACATAGGGCCCGTGGGCAGTAAGTCCACCCCAAACACATGGACCGTGGTTAGTAAGTGTGGGCAGCATGCCCCCCCTCTACATAGGGCCTGTGGGCAGTAAGTCCATATGGAGTTGATATTTCCGATTGCCACTGGAAGTCAGGAAGGAGTATTTTCCCTGTCATATGTATCTGAAGACACTGAATAGTGAGCAACATTTAACTTGTTATGTTAGCAAAATCCAGTTTATTATTATATAGGTTGTTCTAAAAGAAATGTTAACCACTTTTTGCTTTAGGAAATGTGCTTGAATAAATCACAACTCTTTCATTATGTTCTTTTGTTATCTACTGTAAACATTCAGGAGGCATCTATGGCAGCAGTACAACCTGCACTAATGGCATCCACACCACCTATATCGATGGTGGCCAGACCATCTCCAGCAGTGTGTGCCGCACCTCCTTCTCTAATGTGTTTCATCCCACCTCTTCAAATGTTTTCGGCATCACCTTCACCCTGGCCATACATCTCTCCAACCCTTCTCATCCACCTTTACACCCTGGCCAACCACCCCTACTCCCTGGCCCAACTCCACCATGCCCACCTGCCACAATGCCACCACCAATGCCCCTTACACACACACATCTACCCTGCTTTTTGTTTTTATTACACAATAGTGGATATTAATCACAAATTTTAAATAAAAATTTGTTTGGGCTGATCTGTTCTTTTATTTCTTTAGATATTCACTTACGAATCCTCAAGCAAGTATTGCAGTAGCATAAACTCAGCTTCTATACACAACAGTTATGCAAGACAAACACTGGTCTTTTTTTCATTTGTACATTTTATTTTCTTAAAGGGCATCTCCACCCTTAGTGAAAACTTTTTATATATTGTACGCCATGCCCAGTCCCACCCCAACCGTTGCACTTGTGTATGTATAGCAATCTCTACTTACAGCTCCTGGTTCCAGCGTCGCTCTGGTCCGGCTCCCCTGCCTGCTGGAACTACAAGCAGGGGGCCGGACCGGCAGCCGTGGCTGTGATTGGCTGAGTGGCAGCCAATCACAGCCCCGGCAGCCATTAATAGAGAAGGCGCTGGAACTGGGAGCAGTAAGTAGAGTTTGGAATCTATTTTTAAAATGCCATAATGTCGGTTGGGGGTGGTAGGCCATGCCCTGCAAGATATATAGAGGATTATACTCAGCAAATCAGCAGTCAGGGAGGGATTGTGAGGGGAGGAAAGGGCTCCCCTGCACATGTCATAAGCAACTGAGAGAACACAACAGAGGCAGCAACATTTTGGACAGTAAGACAGCTCCTACCCTTCAGTTTTCTGGACTTTGAAGAGGCACTACAGGGGAACGATGAGGAGCAGGGATGTAAGTTAAAGATTATTGTCACGAACGCCAGTTCGCTGGGCACATGATCTGACTAATTAATCGGTATTCGCTGCCACCACTTTAAGTTACGGCCTTAAAGACGCCCCAAAAACCCACTCTTGACTCTCACTGACTATGCAAACCCCTGTCCTGGCAGCTAAATGTTTAACACTACACCATTCACTCCAGCAACTAACTGGTTAATTAGCATCAGTCCTTCACAAGCAGTCACAGAGTTAATTAGCATTTACACCTCACACTCCATTCAAACACATATAAAACTCATCAGAGGCTAACTGAGTTCTTTTAGAGCATCAAAGACAAAACTTATTAAATTTTAGATTTAATATTCTAAAAGGTGGACAGTGCATATAATACAAAAATAAAATAGAATGGTGTTATAATAAAATGACATACAATAAGTACAACAGTTATAGAAAATAAAAAGGATAAAAATATTCCTGCCCTGGGGCAGGATGAAACATTGGGTCCATACACACGTTCTTAGCATGTCCCCAAGTATGAACAACATTATTTGGGCTACCAGGCTTTTTAAACTATTTGATGAAACACCCCCTCCTCCTGGTTATTGCAGGGAGTGTCTAGCAATGTCCAGATTTACGACTAGCCAAAAGCATTCATTTCCCCTCAGTTAGACAGATTCCATTTAAATGTAGATATGTACATTGTATTGAGATATTGACCACATATTCCTCTCCTGTATTAATTATCAATTCCTCCAATACCAAACATGACCTGTGTGTAATCCATATTTCCCCAGATATTAATAACTCGCCTTGGCAAGGGAATAAGGGCTCCATGTTGGGTATCATATTGCAGGGCCTTCTGTTCCATTCCTAAATGTAATATTGGTTTCTATCTTACATATTCCAATACCGAAATACATTTATTTTACATGTATGACTGTCCTTAAGATGACCTCTTAGTCCCCACCAGACCCCTAGCTGGAGAGAATTCCAGATGCACGGTTCGGCTCCACATTGTCTAGAAAAGGAGATCTGGTTCCATGCTTTACTAATCGTAATATAAACAATAGGACTGTGCCAGGGTGGAATGGTATTTTTATTGGTCCTAAGAACTAATACCAATAGTTAACCCATTCTTACCAAGTCACTACACATTTTCCTGACAATTATTTTTAAACTGTACAGTGAGGCGAGTAGTGGGTTAAATTTTAGTTTGGGGGGTGGACATGCCCTTTGAATGTAAGAATTAGTTAAATATTTCCCACCTTGCACTGTCGATCTCAAGATTAAATCTGTGCAAGTTAGGCAATGAGAAATGTGGACAGCGGGAAATTTTGCGCATGACTTTTTCCTTCTCACCCCAAAGGCAGCCATAACAAATGAGAGGTAGTCCCTCCCCTGGTAGGACAATACCAACTTTAAAAGGCCCTCCCCTAACCAGGCCCCCTTAGTGTTTTTTGTCCTACCTGTAGGACAGTTCCAGCTTCAAGTAGGTCTGATCCCTGGGGGTGAGGACTGGCAGCAGGGTGGGATCGATTGCTATTCCCCCTGGGGAGAGAGCTCCTTTGCCACTGCAGAACAAGGATTTCTACACATACGGCGTCCATGGCAGGCTTACTTCTGGGTTCAGAAGTCCGGTACACTTGGGGGCGGACGTTTCCACGCGGCTACGTACCAGCGTGTGACGTCATCGCGAAGCGGGGGAGCCCGCGAAATTCAAAAAGGTAAGCGCGGCTATCTGTTTCTCCGCTGCTTCCCGATTGAGCCGATTTCTGCCGAGTGTGCTCGCGGTTCCCAGCCCCTGCCTAGTTCGGTTATGTCTGCCCAGGACCCTTCTGAGCCCCCTGCTCAATTGACCACGGCTGCAAAGAAAGGCAAAGCTAAGGACAAAAGCAGAGTTTGCCCTGGATGTGATTCCAAGCTTACCAGGGACACGGAATCCTTATGCACTAATTGCATGGATAAAATCAGGAATCCCCCTGTTATAGGACATAATGCAATGGCTGAATTTTTTGATTTTTTTAAGGAGACCTTCTCCTCCTTTCAAGCCATGCAGGCACAGAGGATTGCCTCAGGGAATCAAGGGGAGATACCGGCTGTTAATATTCCAGCTACACCCAGTAGCCCTGCCAGGTCTGATCCGCCTCCAGAACCAGAATTTCCTATCCCCTCAGATAGGACTACCCTCTCATCATCAGACGAAGGAGAGATTTCGGATGATGAGGATTTCTTTCCCCTGCAAGATTTGGAACCATTTCTTAAAGTGGTGAGACAGACCTTAGACGCTGAGGAATTACAAGAACCCCCTAAGAAGGTTTCAAGATTGTTCTCAGGGGCTATAAAGAAAAGAATATCCATTCCTGTCCATGAGGCCATAAAGGATGCTATAAAGGAGGAGTGGTCCTGTCCCGATAAGAAATTTTCTGTACCTAAAAGAGTCCTAAGTCTATGTCCGTTTGATCCTGAGGATTCAAAGAATTGGGATTCTCCACCCAAAATAGACGCCCCAGTTGCCCAAACGATAAAAAGAACAACTATACCTCTAGATGATGGCTCCTGCCTGAAGGACCCTATGGACCGCAAAGCTGATTCAGCCTTAAGGAAGGTCTTTCTAGCCTCAGGAGCAGCCATGAAATCGGCTATAGCTTCAGCTTCGGTGGCTAAGGCCCTAAGACTTTGGCTCTCTGACTTGGAGAATAGTATTGCCAAGGGAGTTCATCGAGATCAAATTCTGAAAGATTTCCCTATGCTGCACAGGGCAGCTGATTATATATGTGATTCCGCACTATCAGGTGTGAAGCTATCAGCTAGGTCTGCCGCTAGTTCCTCGGTGGCCAGAAGATCTATTTGGTTGAAACCTTGGGTGGCTGACAATGCTTCAAAGAATAGGCTGTGTGGAATTCCGTTTGAAGGGGGAGTCTTGTTTGGTTCAAGCCTAGAGGAAGTTGTGGGAAAGAAAGGTGAGGACAGGATTCTCTCCCTTCCCCAGGACAAGAAACCTTTCAGGAAGGATCTACATTCCTTTCGTGGGTCCTTCAGAGGCAGAGGGTTTAGATCAGGAAGGGATCGATTTCTTTCCTTCAATAGACCCAAACAAAATAGAGGAAGGGGTCGTCTGGGTGGATCAAGACCATTTTCCCAATGACGCCAGGGCAGTGGGGGGCCGCCTGTCGGCCTACTTCCAAGAATGGGGTTTGATTACGTCAGACAGGTGGGTCCTAGAGACCATACAACACGGCTATTCCTTGGAATTTCTACAGATGCCTCCCCACAAGTTCACAGCATCAGGCATTTCCAAGGTGCTGGTCAAGAGAGATGCCTTGCTGCAGGAGATAGGAAAACTGAAGTCTCAGGCAGTACTTTTGCCAGTCCCTCCTCAAGAGAGGGGCCAAGGAGTATATTCGAAAGTTTTTCTCACGCCAAAATCCACAGGAGGGTTCCGTCTGATAATAGACTTAAGATATCTCAATCAGTTCATCAAAAAGAACCATTTCAAGATGGAATCGGTAAAAACTACAATCACAGCTGTACTCCCAGGGGACTTCCTGGCTTCCTTGGACTTAAAGGATGCTTACTTGCACGTTCCTATCCGCAAATGTCATCAAAAATACCTAAGGATTGCAATCCAATCGGACGAAAGTTTAGAGCATCTCCAATTCGCTGCTCTTCCCTTCGGAATAACCTCAGCGCCAAGGGTATTCACGAAAATTATGAGCGTAGTAGCAGCTCATTTAAGACATCTCGGGGTCAGTATCATCCCTTACTTGGACGACTGGCTTCTAAGAGCAAGCTCAGAACAAGCATTATGTCAAAACATCCGCCTTACCATTCAGACCCTCCAAAGACTTGGTTGGTTAATAAATTGGGAAAAATCCTCCCTCATCCCGGAACAAAAGAAAAAGTTTCTAGGGTTCCTGTTCGACACAAAGCAAAATGCAATTCTCCTTCCAGAGAAACGTATAGCGAAAATCAGATCCAAAGTAGCTCATCTAAGGTCAGCTTTTTCAATACCCTTGAAGGCAATTCTAGAGGTCCTAGGTCTCTTTTCAGCCGCTATAGAAGGGGTTCCATGGGCAAAAGCTCATATGAGGCCTCTCCAGCTCTACTTTCTTGCTACTTGGGACAAGCAGACCACTTCTCTCCTTCGCAGAACACAACTGCCAGAGGAGGTACGATCCTCTCTGAAGTGGTGGATGACGAAAGAGAATTTGTCCAGAGGGAACCTTCTAGCCCCCCCCCCCGCCCGTCATACTGACTACAGATGCCAGCAAATGGGGTTGGGGAGCGCATTGCCAAAGTGTATCCAAACAGGGCAAATGGCCTTACTACGAGAAAGCCCTCTCCTCAAATTTCAGAGAGCTCCAGGCGGTATGGGAAGCCCTCAAGGCTTTCAAAACTATGGTCACAGGGGAAAGAGTCCAGATTCAGACCGACAACCGTACAACTGCAGCCTATATAAACCATCAAGGAGGCACTCGGAGCCTAACCTTGGTCCAGCTCTCATTGAAAATAAACTTATGGGCGGAAGAACACTTAGCAGGTCTCTCAGCTCTCTATATCAAAGGTTCAGCAAACCAATGGGCAGACAGTCTGAGTCGCAGAACATTAGACCGCAACGAATGGGAACTAGACCCAGAGATTTTCAACAACATATGTCTCAAATGGGGAACCCCAGAAATAGATCTGATGGCCTCTGCGAGGAATTACAAACTACCGGTGTACTATTCCCTGTCCAAGGATCCCAAAGCTGCAGGGAGGGATGCTCTTTCGGTACCCTGGAACTTTCATCTGGCATATGTGTTTCCTCCCTTTCCCCTAATCCCCAAAGTTTTGAGGAAGATACGTTCAGACAAGAGCAAGATCATAGTAATAGCCCCAGCATGGCCTCGCAGAGCCTGGTTTTCGGACCTAGTCCAACTTTCCATCCGACCACCCTGGAACCTTCCAGTTTCGGAGAAGCTTCTGTCTCAGGGCGAAATTCTTCATCCCAATCCGTCAGAGCTGAGGCTGTGTGCGTGGTTTCTGAAAGGGATATGATGTTAAAAATGGGGCTTTCCGTTCCGGTTATTGAAACACTGCTACTCAGCAGAAAGGCTTCTACGTCTGCTATATACTGTAGGACCTGGAATAAATTTCAGATATGGTGCCAGACCTGGAATAAATTTCAGATATGGTGCCAAAACAAAGGCATGAAGGAAGCAACATCTCATGTTCCAACTATTCTAGATTTTTTGGTGGAAGGTCAGCAACATCTCATGTTCCAACTATTCTAGATTTTTTGGTGGAAGGTCTCAAGAAAGGCCTTGCTTTTGGGGTTCAAGGAAATGGAATTTACGTAAGTATAAATTCAGTCTTTTTCTATACACCACTTGATATGGTCCCTGTATGGCATGTTTTAAGGTAGAGATACATGGGTGGATCATACATCCAATCAAATGGTTCTGATTGAAAACTTTTTAAAAGGGATCTTTTTTTGGATCTTATACTTGATATCTTGAATGGAAGATAAATAATTGTATTTAAAAAACAAAAAAACAAAAAAAACCCAGATCCCCTGTTTTCAAGGCTTTAGGCTGGGTACACATAAGCAGATTTTTGGTCTAACCTACCCGGATCAGACTAAAGGGCAATTGGACATGTCAGAAAAACTTATGGATCACACAAACAGTTGCGCCGACATGACTAACAGTAATTTGTTGACAAAAAAAATGCCCACGTGTACTCAGCCTTACAGTCCTGTAACAATTTGTAGGTTGTCAGAGAAGGCAAGATTCTTTATTTGTGTAGCCTGCATGGTGAAGAATTCCCTCCTGCCCAGTTTAAAACAGAGAGTATTGAAACCCCTGTTTTCTTTAGGTCCTTATATGAACATAAGTTTTAATGTATTTTGTAATGTTTTGTGGATCAGGTTCAGTTATGGTACTCATTAACAAAGCGGGAACAGGTTGGGTGCAGGTAGCAGTTTTGCATGTGTGAACAGGTGCGGGTATGAACATTAACAACCACGCAGGACTCTTATTTATGTGGTAACATTTCCTTTTGAAGTTTTCAAACAACACATACAATGTCTAACTGCATTGAAAATAAAATCGAGGTACGGTAACAGTGAGATTAGATGGGGAAAAAAGAGTTGTGATAATATATTTAAACACATTAGAAAAAAACACTATATAGGGTAGAGTCCTGCATTGGGTCAGGTGTTCCTTGAATGGGAAAGCAGGTGGGGTTTTGGTAAGGTTTATAATGGGTTGCAGGTTGGGTATAAATCTGCAGGTGCTGGTTTGGGTTACATGTCTCACTAGTTTTGGCTCGGGGACAGTTATAGTACCCACCAGCAAAGCAGGGTTCAGGTGGGGTGGGGGTATCAGTTTTCACGGTTGCAGGTCAGTTACATCTACCAAAAATTATAGCCCCGCAGGGCTCTAAATCTAACTAACATTTCCTGTTGAAGTTTTCCAATAAGACATAAATTGAACAACCGTATTTGTGAAACATTATACAAACTTCATTTGGCAGAAAATTAAGTGAATTAAGGACATCTATACTGAAAAATAAGTTATTTTAAATTGACCATAACTGGAAACTATAATTCTTCCCAACCACCACTGTATCATTTTTTGTTGATCTGCCCCCTATTTCTTTAGATATCCAATCTAAAATTTCTTATATTTCAGCTGTCAAAAACTATTCTCCTGTAAGTAGTTTTACTGTAGCTGGAATGGTGACAGAGTTTTGACAGTTGGAATGCTGTATGTTGTGGACAGGCTTGACAGTTGGTTTGTGGGGAAAAAGTCAGCTCGGGTGGAAGTGGGAGTGGTTAAAATGGGAGGGGGGATACTGGTCCTAAACAAAATATGTGCTGGATTAAAGGCATGCAGCAACACACATAAATCAGAGTAAGTGCTACTTGCATGTATTCAACTATAGATTAAGATGAGGCAAAGTAATTTTTTCAGTATGGTGTCCCTTTAACATTCTCCTGAACAGCCTCTGCATGATGTGTTTGCAAATTACTGCTGGAACTAGGGTTTTTTTTGTGGCCATGTTGTTATATTTGGGAAAAAACCAATGTGGTCAGTTATTTAGCAATTGGAATTTAAGGATTGCGTTGTTAGTTATTACAACTGTGACATAAAATAATCATGATGATAAAGGAGCTATAATGGTATGTTTTATGAAATAGTTTCTTTATTAATACAGCACATTTATTTATTGGTTTCTATGCCTGTAAATTGATTGGTTGGGGCAAAATTACCACAATTTTAACGGTAACAACTTTTATTGAATCTCCTTGCTAGTTCTAAAGATATTTTATGGTATTGTGGACAGTGACACCATGTGGATATAATGTGAAACACTTGAAAAAATTGGATTACTTGTCAACCAAGGTACTTGGAGCACTAGGAGGTGCTAGGGGTTCAATCAGCTATAGAGTCAGTAACACAGATTCACCAAGGATGGTTTAAAGGTTTTTCTTTTTAAGGTGTTATTGAACTGTCCTTAAAGGGCAAGTCCAGCCCCAAATTGAAAACTTACATACAGGTAAATCACCCCCCAAATCCTAAACGGTAATAGTTTGAAATCTGAAAAATCTGAAATGTCCTGTTTCCCCTGTTTCTGCTTCCTGGTTCTTCCAGTTAGTAACTATCAGTTATGGATTTGACTGTTGACATCACAGCCAATGACTGAATGTTAATCCCCTGTCTGCCTCTTCTGAGCATGCCCAGGCTCAGTACAGGCTCAGTACAGGTTGCTAAATTGCTCCGTTTCCATGAGGCATCCAGAAGCATAGCAGGCATACAGTATTGAATTCATAGGACAAACTATAATATATCAAAATATTTTAAAGAGGCCTTTTATAATAAAAGATGTGGAGGGTGGAGTTGTCCTTTAAGTGCCAAAATTGTAAGAGCTTTATCAAGAAAGGATCTAGTTAAATCCTTGCTAACTTGTGTTTTCGTATAATTTATTTAAAGCACTACTTGGGGATGCAAGCAATGTACAATAACAAAATCCCACAAAAATAATTCAGTACATAAAAATATAAATTATATAAATAAAATTAATTACCACAAGAGGAAAGGAGGTCCCTGCCCCATTAGAGCTTACAATCTAGTTGTGTGGGTAACATACAGATACAAAGAAAAGGGTAGAAGTGCTGGAGTGAGACTTATGCAGTGCAAATAAAGCAATCATATACTCTGCTGGTTACCAGATAGTTAGGATGTAAGGATATATTTAAACCTGCTAATTTAGGTTTTTTGATAGAGAGAGGGGAATAGAATTCCAGAGGATGGGAGCCACAAAAGAGAAAGGTTTAGGGCTCGTTCACACTAGAAACTGACAGAAACACACAGCATGTGTTTCTGTCAGTTTGTATCCATTTTTTGCATACATTTATATCCATTTTTAAACAATGTGTATTCCATAGATTTGTATAGAAAATGCATGAAAAAACGGACAGAAATGCTGCATGCCAGGGGCGTATCTAGGGTTTAAGAAGATCAGGGGCACTTTTGGGCACTCCAAATTTTTTAGGCCACGCCCCTTTCTCCACCCCAATTAGGCCACACCTATTAAGTACTTAATATAGATGGCCAAAAAGACACAGACAGACAGATAGATAACCAAAAACATAGAGACACAGCCCAATAGTGATAAATAGACAGAAAGACAGTGAAATAGACAGACAGAGATAGAGATCAGAGAGTTGGACAGAGAGACACAAATTAATGACACAAAGGCACAGTAAACTGGCAATTTCATTATATACTGGTAGCAATTTGGTCATTTTAAACTTACTGTTGTGTGCAGTTGTAGTCAGACGCTTGCCCACACCTTTGGCCAAGAAGACCTTCTTGTACCTTCTACATCGACCTCTGCCCCTATCTATCTCTATCTGTCCCTCTCTCTCTCTCTGTATATCTATCTCTGTCTATATATCTGCCTCTTGTTTATCTATTTTTACTATGTCTATCTGCTTCTTGTCTATCTCTCTGTGTCTCTCTATCTAACTCTGCTATCTATCTATCACACTACATCACACATCAACTCTATCTATCATCCCTATATCTATCTACTACATCTACATCTAATCTGCTATCTATCAACTGCTATTATCTATCTAACTCTGCTATCTATCTAACTCTGCTATCTATCTATCTATCCAACTCTGCTATCTATCTATCTATCTATCTATCTATCTATCTATCTAACTCTGCTATCTATCTAACTCTGCTATCTATCTATCTATCCAACTCTGCTATCTATCTATCTAAAGGGGGCCATAGACGGTACAATTAGATCATACGAGCATCGTACGAAGTGTATGGTTGTACGAAAGTTGTATTGTTAATGTAATAGATTTAGTTGTGTTAAATTTAAGTTGGTAGATTACATTGTTGTAAATTTTTATTGTGCAGGTCGAAAAATAAAACTCGAATACGACCTAATCGTTGATGTGTGTGAAGGATCGTACAACGAAGCTCGCACGATCTTATTGTTTATCGTCGTCACGCACACGTCCGTGACGTACAGAATCAGCAACTGCAATGTAGTGATACATATGAAGCATTCATAAACGAGCACAAGGCTGGGACTTGATTACACAAATGTAAACCTTGTTTATTTGAAATGTGATTTTGTCAATCCACGATCAAGTTGGGAATAAGCACGCTTTCTATTGTTGCCATGAACTCCCAAGTGTGTGTTAGTTTATGAATTGCTTGCAATATGTATCCTGGGAACAGCAGCTGTCCACCAAATTGGTACAAGGAGTGGTGGCCGGTGGAAAAGGCTATATTTTACTTACCGTGGGGGCTGCATATTCCATTATATAAGCTGCACGTGTAGTGGCTTTCAATGTGAGGAACATTACCATTATAGGCTTATGTTTAAAGTGATATAATAGGGTCATGAAACCATCAGCCAACAACAGGAACGATAGCATTTTGGCATGCAGTTCCAGAGTGAAAAGTCCATTTAAAAGAAAAGTAAATCTGCACTTCACCGACGTGTATACAACATACTCCGTCTGCAGCCTTGTACTTTCATATGTGTACACATTTGTTCCTTTTACTTGCTTTCTGTTTGCAATTGACATTTGGTAGTACATTACACACTATCTGCTGTAGCAACACTCTTTTGGAGCCCTATTTTTTTAGGGAGACATCATAACATCATCAGTAACCTTCATTTATAAATTAACACACTTAATTACAGAGGTAAGAACCCAGGAGGGGTGAAAAGATATTTATACATACATTCGTGGCTGTACAGGAAAGAATGTGAGCCTTTAGAAGAATACTCAGCAACCCTATGACATTTGGCCTATGTGTGTTGCATCACCCACAACAACACGTTGTCCGAGGAGCATACATAGTTCCATTCGTCAGTACCAACTCTGTTCTGGGTCAGTGCACATAGCACACTAATTGCACAATGCCAAACCACATTCGATCAGTTTTCATTATTGTCTACACAAACGGCACAGAGCAGAACACCAAGGGCATGTTCTTCAGTGACAAACATTGTCCTTGGTACCTTATCCAGCGGTGAATACTGCAAAACAAATACAAGTGCATATCACAATTAGCAGAATTAGTTGTGGGGAAATGTTGGACAGTACGGCATGTGCACCACTTGATCACATATCTATGGATGCCACATTACTGTGAGAGCATTGAGTCACTGTGTATTCACGAATGGTAGCCAAGGCATTTACTTTGCGTCTCCATCACCTACAATACTACCATTTGGGCCTCATAAATATATATATGTTTATGTATAGAATTAGTGATAATGCAGAGTTCATTGCCTATATACAAGTATGAGGCTGTATGCCGCCTAGCTTTTATACAGCCCACCGAACTCCAAGATGACTGATAATATATTTATCTTTTACAGTTTCTGTTACATTGCTTGTATTAAGCTACACTTTGTGGCTTTGTTTTACTTTCTCTTTCATGAACTATAACATTACACGCCTATACTTTTAAAGTGGCTCCCATATAAATCCACTACAGGGTTAGCTTACATGCAGCTACAACTCCATTGTCAATCTCTTTAATGCATTCTATGTGTAATAATAGGTAGTCTGAGCAGCAGCTTACGTTTATAGAACTTCCAGGTGCCTCACATAAGCCACCTGATTTTTTACGTCACACATGTATATGTACATGTGGACTTGAATTGCACTGTTTTCAGAATTTCCATGACCACTGTGGCTGGCACCGCTGGTGTTTTTTCATTGTTGCATAGTGGTTAATATTGGTGGTACATGCTTACAAACAACGCACACAATTGTTCAGCAGTGGGCAGCAGGTTCAAGGAAAACTAGGAGCGGCTTCACACACTGTGGTGTGGCAGAGGTGGAACGTTATGAAAGTGGATGGCAAAGCCCGTACACATGAAGGCACAGTGGGTTGGGTAAGGGATAGAAGGGAGCATTTTGAAGTGTTGGATAAGCGGCAGTGTTTGGAGTATCCTGATCGCCATCAATGCACACATGACAGTGATGTGGTAAATTCATATCATATGTTCGCGTCAGTAATGCACACCCAACTAGAAAGGTTTATTATAGCTTGTGAACCAAATATGGCCCAGACGCGTATTTCAGATGCTGACATATATTCTTTGTGACATACTCCATCCTTTTCATTCACATGAGCCAGTGCATAATGTTATGTATAATCCACCAATTCAAGCAATGTGTAGGGTGGCATTAATAAAATTATTGTCCTTCAAGTTGTGGGCTGATACGCTGAAGTGCAGTTTGGCACACAGGTCATGCCAGTGCATCACCACTGATGTCATTGTGGTTAGTGTTTGTACTGAGAAATGTTGCTACAGTTTTCCCCCTAAATTGCTTGAACCAGCCACATAAGTTTGCATGTTGATGACAAGTGTGTGTCGTATGAAGTTGAAGGAGGATATATGTGTTCTTTAGCCAATAAACAAGAACAAGGAGGATATATCTGTCCTTTCCCCCCAAAAATACCTCTGTTAATTGAGTCACCCACCTTCCACTGACACTGGTTGTCTGTAGTTGCTCCCCCAAATGTGTTGTTTATAGCTGTTGGACACTAGAAAGTCAAACGTGTAACTCTCAATGCGTGTGAGCCGCATAACAAAATTGCTTACTTTGTTGGTGTATGTTACAAGAAAGGCAGTACACTACAATCACCACAGCACGCATGTTGTGCTGGAGCAATAATGTTTTATTACAAAAGCAAGATAGCATCAAAATAAATAAGTATTACATAATACTTTTCAGCCTGTGTTATGCTGTTAACATTGGTATACACATTTTGATGGCAGGTAATACGGTTCAGACAAACATTTTTAAAACATAATTATGTGTTAAAACAGAGTGGCCTTTGTCCATGTATATTGAAATACAATATTGTTTGACACAAATGTACCTTCAATTTTATGTTGACAACATGCTAATTGCGTCAAGTGATGTACAAAACAATATGTCATGTTGCCAGCATAGTCTTTATTAATGGCTAATTATGGGCAAAAAATGGTCAAGTGCATTTTCACATGTGACATACATGTGGCCATCAATATAGGCCAACAACTCACTGTGTACATCAGCACTTCACACCTTAAACGATAAGTGCAGTGCGAAATCAAGTTATAATGGTTTGCAAGCTTCAGCATTTCACAAAATGTTGCCATATTTTTTTTATACGTATGGCCGTCCTGAGCCTACCTTTGTGCCTTCAAAACAGCTGACCTCATGATATTGGTTTGCAGAGTTTTAAGGTAAGCCCCAGTGAGATTTCATCTGCTTTCTGCTTCTTGAGCCTCAAACAGTAATGCTTGTGACTTCCCTGCACTCTGCTGCGTGAGCCTCAAACAGTAATGTGTGTGACTACTGTACACTCTCCTGCTTGAGCTTAAAACAGTAATGCTTGTGAGTGCTGTGCACTCTCCTGGTTTAGCCTCAAACATTATTGCATGTAACTAACGTGCACGTGCGTGTGCACGTAACTCATAAGCATTGCTGTTTTAGGCTCAAGCACCAGAAAGCAGAGGACATTTCACAGGTGAAGAGGTTAACATTCTGAAATCCAGTCACGAAATGTCAGCAATTTCAAAGGCACACAGCTAGGCTGTGGCGGCTCATATGGATAGCAAAATATGGCAACGGTATTTTACCAGCTCCAGCTTCTAAATTCACCTAACCTTCATTGTAGTTGCCTTTCCTTTAACACATGAAAGCACATTAAAAATACTTGTAGTAGTCAGTCAATAAACCTTTCAACATACATGGGCTTGGCCTAAAAACATATACGTACACATAGCTCAAGATACTTCCAAACTTTTCGCCTTACATGTAAAGTGTGCTTTCCCGTCACATACTAAAGGATACATAGGGTATCTTCCTTTAATCTTTTTATACATGTCGATGGGCAAAAAACTAACGTGCACATAGATGTTGATGCATGAGTGTCGTGACATTGTCTACATAATAGTTACCAAATGCTAACACTGAAGAGTGCACATAAAGCACACTGCCATCAGCATTGCTAACACTATGATTGCGTTGTAATGCCGACAATTAGCATGGGATGTCACAACAGCCACACAAACATTATGGAAAGTACAAAATATGTGTAAATTCTAAAACGTGAGTAGTGGATTTGCTTGCGCAATAAAAAGTGCTGTCAGAAGCCTAAAAGCTGCAATTTTCATAATCGTTTGAATAAACAGTAAACACAGCTTGAAAAAGCCAAATTACTGTTCTTTCTATTTCTTCTTCTTCTTCTTCTTCCGTTTTCTTCTTCCGCTTTTTTGGACCGTATCTCCTCCCACAGTTTTTGAGCTAGAGACATGAAATTCGGTACAGATGTGCGGGGCATATAGGAGAAGTGTGCTATCTTCTAGCTAAGGAATCCGCGGAAGCGTTACGGTGTTATCAGCGAATTTTCGGACATGTTTTCCCATAGACTATAATGGTAACAATCCTCAAATGTGGATATTTCAAAACCGTTTTTTTCATGGTCATAAATACAAATGATGATACCCCCAACTCCCCACACAGACCCAGGTACACCCACCTACTGACCTACCTTTCCATTCCCATGGAAGCCATATTTAAAGGGTAACTAAAGTCAAAAAAACTAATTTAGCATTTACCTCAAAAAACGATAGTGTTTGGTTATAAACACAAAAAAGACATACCCCCTCAACCAGACCCAGGTACACACACCTACTAATCTACTTATGCATTACTGTGGCAGCCATACTTAAAGGGTAACTAAAGTAAAAAAAAACAATTTAGATTTATTCTCAATAAAAGATAGTTTTATGGTTGTAAACACAAAAAATACATACCCCCCTCAACCAGACCCAGGTACACATGCCTACTGATCTACTTATCCATTACGGTGTCAGCCATATTTAAAGGGTAACTAAAATCAAAAAAACAAATTTAGATTTATCCTCAATAAAAGATAGTTTTATGGTTGTAAACACAAAAAATACATACCCCCTCAACCAGACCCAGGTACACACACCTACTGATCTACTTATCCATTACAGTGGCAGCCATACTTAAAGGGTAACTAAAGTAAAAAAACTAATTTAGATTTATCCTCAATAAAAAATAGTTTTATGGTTGTAAACACAAAAAAGACATACCCCTCAACCAGACCCAGGCACACACACCTACTGATCTACTTATCCATTACTGTGGAAGCCATACTTTAAAGGGTAACTAAAGTCAAAAAAGTAAATTTTGATCAATAATCAAAAAATTTAGTTTTTTTAACCCCCAACGTGATACAGGTATACACAGCTACTGACCTACCCCTCCATTACTGTTGCAGCCATACTTAAAGGGTAACTAACGTCAAAAAAACGAATTTTGACCAATCATCAAAAAAGTTTTTTTTTTAACTCTCAACCCGACACGGGTACATACACCTACTGATCTACTTATCCATTACTGTGGCAGCCATACTTTAAAGGGTAACTAAAGTCAAAAAAGCAAATTTTGATCAATAATCAAAAAAACTTTGTTTTTTTAACCCCCAACGTGATATGAATACACACACACACCAACTGACCTACCTTTAATGCATGTGACATATTTAAAGGGTAAGTAAAAAACAACAATGTCCTCATCATTGACATTATTGAGTTTTAAAATCTGCAGCA
This sequence comes from Hymenochirus boettgeri, assembly GCA_019447015.1. NCBI lineage: Eukaryota > Metazoa > Chordata > Amphibia > Anura > Pipidae > Hymenochirus > Hymenochirus boettgeri. The sequence continues at coordinate 16,733 of JAACNH010000527.1, forward strand.
CAAACACACAAATTCCCTTCCAAAATGCAGTCTTTCAAGCCAAATTCAAAGTTTATACTTAAACTTTCCCTTTCTAGTTGTAATTCAAGTGCAATGTGCACTGTTTGAACACATAAACAAATGTAGGATGGTGTAAAATAGCTGTCAACAACATGTGTCTGAGGGGGCTGCCATGCATCCAACCTCACCCACTTCACCACTGTACTGTTTAATACAACAAAATCAGCAAGACATCACATTGTCCCAATTTGCACAATAAGCAATAAATCTAATTGTCATGCATATGTTATGAATGTTTCTGAAGCAAACATACCGTTAGAAAGACATGTTAGCAAATTATGTTTACACAGTGTCAACAGGTAGTACAGTTGTTGCAGCTTCTGCATAGTGAAGGATAGATGCTACACTCTGCTTGCCTTAAAGCCTAACCATACTAGATTCATAAATTTTTTGCCGCCACAGCCATAGTGTGCTGACAGTATGCGCATGCAATGTTGACAAACATGAATCCCCAACAGCTTAGTGCTTCAACTCATTGTCAGGGACATGGTGACGTTACTTAGCAATGTGATTGGATGCATAGACCTATGTTTGATGGGTGGCAAGGGTATGACCTCTGGGAGGATCATATACATAACCTTCACATTGCTTTCACAAGGCCATACTTCTCATACACAAATGTTAAGCAATTGGTGGCATCTTCTGTGCATTCCCATTTTGGGTATATGCATCCAAGCTGCACTCCCTTTGTAGCATACAAACAGGTCGGCTTCTCCATAGCAACACAGTAGCGTATATAGACCCATATGTTAGGAACCTACGTATCTCCGTTACAATAAGTCCCTCATATGTATATTTACAAACAAACATCCATGGACAGTATAGGACACATACGTATGGTGAGTAATTACAGGAACGATAGATGGAAAAACATGGGTTCAGTCAAGCACTTTGTGGCAATGGGTGACAGCACTGGTTAATTGCTTTACACTTTTTCATGTACAAAATGACTTACTGGCATGCCACTTTTGCATTTTCCAAACTTCAATGCAGCACAAGATAAATTGGCACAAACCACTCTAGCAAGACGTGGCTGCATACATTGGAAACCTTGTTAGGTAGGACAAGACACACAGCGTATGTGTGGATTGAGTGCTAATGGTATGTGTTGGAATGACTGTTGCTGATGTGCAAATCATGTGTGTGACATACAAATTTGGGAACTGTACGTTTATCCTCACTGTGCACTAAACAAATGCACTTTGTTTCTGCTGCAAAATATTAGCTAATTTACTTACATATTCATACATAGGTAATATAACTTTAAACATTAACATCTGGTCACACATCAATAGTAACTGTACAAAAACCTGCATGGTGTAGAACACTACATTCAAAGCAGACAACGCTGCACACTTTCTAAATCTTCCTCCAGACTGTTTAGATTAGCTTTGATCTTGTGTACATTATGCATGCACTTTTGTAATTTAGCCTGGGCCTTCGTAGTATCCTTCGTCTTCCTGGCCACAATGCACACATCTATGAATGGACAAAAAATAAGGTCATTAAGCATCAACATATTACCAGTGTCAATACAGTAGACTTTGCCTACCGAGTGTTAGGTTTTTATATATTCTGTATAATCACTTAGCCTAATAGCAGCCATTTTGTTTTTCGACGCCATTTTGTGTCCATATTCCTTAGTCTGTTTTTCTCAAAATGTACCAAGCCCAAGCTGTTTCTCATGGCCATAGATAATACGTTATCTCAAGGTCTTTTGCCTCCTACATTCCAAGGTTTTAGTACGTCATCGGCAGACACTGTGTCTGGCCACGCCCACTTTTTCTCTTTGTGAAAACCCAATGTAATAACTAAATAAAGTGAGTTAGATTTTTGCTACAAAGATGTGTAGTTCAACTCTATCTCCCGGCGCTGTAAAAAGGTCTCTTAGTGCGTCTGACAGGCATCAATCAGAGTCCGGGGGACTAGTGAGGATATTTATTCTAATACCGAGGATAAAGGCTAATTGCTTGACAATGATTGTAGCTAATATAATAGTCCAATGAGTGTCCTATATCTCTGTATCTAATATTGGCTAAATTTCTGTGGCTAAAATACATTGGGTGCATAAACTGCTTCAACAACCATTATGTAGAAATTGCGTGTAGGGATAGATTGGACTTTTTTAATACGCCCTAATGTCCATTCCCTATGTCATGCAAAGCAAACATTCATGTAAAGAGTGATACATTACCATTATTAAGCACATCATGTGATTCCTATCAAGTTACCACACATTACATATTTGTGTTGCCACAAACAATGCTTGCAATCATTGACATGCTTTCTTGTAATGTGTGGTACTCTTCACATGACCATGCTTTCATTTCACTTAGTAAGTGGTTCTTTTACAGTGAAAGGTAGAAATAGTAGGGCAAAAACAGCTAACAGTATATAGTGGATCATTCATCCACCACTGTTCATTGTAAGGATATTACAAGTAACCGATGATTTCACTGTCCAAACCACTAGATGACTCGTCATCCCTACAACCTTTACTACAAGGCACGAAAATAATTCAAATATCCCTTTTATAGGCCAATCCGTACTTATTATAACCTACCCCTTTGTGCCTTCTGCTTGACTTGACTGGAAGGATATAGTGTGACTGAATGTCCTCTACAATTACACTACTGGTGTACCTTATAGTATTCAAGTAACATTGATGTTACATGAAAGAAAAGGCAAATAGTGGCCATAAATGTGTTATAGCTGCTTTGCACAATACATTTTACATTATATATGCTTGTCCTCAGACATAAGCTGGTTGGATTGTCCCATTTCCAGCCAGTATGATCTACTTCACAACCTATCCATATATCATCGGTGCCGACTGTGCTAAAACGGTGTCCCGTCGCCCATGAGTAAACGAATTTGTTTGTGAAAGTAGCCACGACCGAACGTTCACTCGAACGATCGTTCCATACACACACTTGTGGTCCAAATGGGACCAATGATCAAGTAGACACAAGACCAAAGTAGAAGGAGATTTGGGGTACAATGAATGGGTAGCCGGTAGTTTGCCATTTAAATTGTTTAGTATTGAAGACCCTAACTCATACACCTCCACAGGTATTGCTATAATCAAAAGTGCATTTCATGTGCAAATCACAACATGTTTGATACACTGTAGCTCGTTTGTCAAATGTGAACACATATTGACTAACCACCTTTTATATAGTCAGGGTGTGGTTCCAATAAGGTCACTCACTTGTAGGTGGAAGTTATGTCCAGGAACACACATCTGGCCACCCAAAGTCTATAGGAGATGTGGTGAGCTGAATAGCATATAGACGTGGTATTCTAGCTCGATGGATGTGAAATGTTGCTTGGGGTGAAACATCCTGTAGCTACACTATTGTACTTATCACGCTAAGTGTCCAGTGTCTAACATTGCCACAATGATAATGCATACACTGAGACCTCTGTGCTTTGACACATGGACTTGATGTATGCACACGGAACTTTGTAGTTATGTTGGTGTCTGATCCTATCTGTCTGTTGACCAAAATGAACATATCTTCCACGGTGTTCAATTGCTATAAGGGTACTTTGAAGAACAAAATGGTCACAAATGTACGCCTATAAGTGTGACTTTACTGTAAAAGTTTAGAAAGTGGATTATGGACCCACAAATGGTCATTGTAGGCCTATGTGAAATTCTGAATGTCTTGGAGATTGAAGCAAGTGAGGCTGCAGTTCCAGTAGCTTGTATGCAGGGCCTGGAACTCCTAAGTGACTTGCCATGTCCCTTTCATTGTCAAGAGGCTGCCCCATTGTTTGCTAAATGCTAGCCCTGTGTGTATAGTACGCTCCTTCTGCTTGTGGAACACTACGATTATAAGCCTATCATCTTCAATTTCCCAGCAGTCAAATCCAATAGAGGTGGAGTGTAACAACATTAAAAGTCCCCAAGGAGTTCCGTGACAATATTATCGCACCAGGCCGCAGTTCAAGTAGCTTTTGTACAGGGCGGGGAAGTCCAAGAGGACTTCTATTATCCTTTTAATTGACAGCTGGGGGTGAGTAATTTCTTATCACCTGCCCCTTTGTGGGTTCTTCTTTAGTTCTCCTTATGGATCTGTACCTTTGGAAGACCATCATCTTAAATGTCTCAACATCGAAATCCACAACAGGGGTATGTTCTATGATTATAACCTACCCCTGTACTGGATGTCTATGTGAGGAACTCTAAGATTATAGCCTTATAATCTTACAGTTGCAGGAGAAGGAAACCCCAAGTCACAAAGTGGTACGTTATGCTAATAAAAGCACCCCCAACTTTCAATGATAAGACATGTGTACATCACCTTGGAGTTGCGTGGCCTGTATAAATGTTACTTGCCGTGCGGCATCGTGCTCTTATATGGTCCCGGAACGCCACTGTGACTTCTAATAGCCTTAGAAGTAACATTTGGTGGAGCAGTATCCACTATATCACCTTCCCCTGTTGTGGGTTTGTATGGGAGGAAGGTTTACATTGTAGCCTTATAATGGTACACTCCCCGAAGATAAAGGACAACAGAAGCCACAAAAGGGGTATGTTATAATACTGTACGCACACCTATAAATTATAAGGATAGTGGAAGTCACCTTGGAGTTCAGGCCTGGTGCTTTGAATATCACTCGAATTGGCAGTGGGGGTGCATTATCCACTCTAGAAATTACACCTATGCTAGTGTAGTATGTGAGCAACCCAATTGTTTTCTTATGATACCCTGAGATGAGGAAAAGTAAAACACACAGGGCATAAAGGGCGACGTTATCATAATGAAGGTAGCGCCAGTACTAAAGTGAAGTGACAATCAAAGTCACGTTGACTTGCACCCATGTGTCTCCAAGTTTGTAGGCTTCCATGCAAACATTTTTATATTGTGGGGCAACTTTTCTGCCACTGATAAGATCAGTATGACTCGAACTAGGGTGTGCATAATCCAATATATATCCAAACGCTGTAATTCACATAAACCACCTTGCTGAGGCGATAAGCACAAACAAGTGTCAAACAATTGCTTGGTGAATGGCAGGCTGCTGATGTGACATCCAGTCAATATAAGATGATGCGGTGACGGCACCTACAAGTCAGGTGTTGTCGCATATTAACTTTCAAAGGAATACTTTTTTATGACATATGCTTAAGAGGTGATGTTTTCAACCCCTATATACAGTAGGTATAGTGCAGACAATGCTTACACTACAGTATGTGCTGTATTCACACAGTCGTGACACTAGAAGGTACCTCAAATACCGGTTGCAGAAAGGTACATGCAAGCCATGGTACGTTGAAATAAATACACATGTCCTCATGTCCGCCTCAATGTCAAGTAGTAGCATGCATACATACCTGGGTCCATGTTGGCATCCTTGCCAGAGCTGCTCGGCTCCTCCACATCCCTGGTAACAAACAAACTGCATTGGGTTTCTGTGCTGACTGGTTTCCTTTTGTCTCTTCCTAAAGGACAAAGAGAAGTTATGGCATCAAGTTAAGGACAGCTGCTTACATGAAATACTGTGGTGAGGATACGCTTCTTTTTTCCTACAGAACTTCCTCAACATCCAAAATCCACTTTGTGCTGGATTCATAATGTTCCATATCCAATGGGGACAACATAGCCACTAACACATTGAACACCTTAAACTTTTTGGTTTCTCAATCTATTACTGAAGGTGCTGTCACATATAGAAAGATCAAGGTTATCATATGTGGTCGCCTGTGGCTGCTGTTAGTGGTGTTTGTTGCGCGTGTTTATCTTCGTTCGTTAGATCGAAGGAACGTGTGACGTTCGTATAGGGCACAAATGGTTGCAAGCATACCATGACATTTACATAGGTGTACTTACTTTTTTCGATGGTTCGACGAATCGGTTTTAACTGCAACTTCTCGCGCTGCTTCAAATCCGACCATCGTTTTCGTAATTGGTCTTTCGACCTGTTGATGGAAAATTTTTTGGCAATACCCTGAATGACACGTTGTAGAATTTTGTCTTTGTGCTTATTTTGATAATGGTACGTCTTATGGCGTCAGTCATAATCTAATTTATCCAATATTTTAACCATGTATACCATTTCCTCACGGCACATTGGAGAGGCCCTGTACTGGAAGTCCACCAATTTCAACTCAGGCCTGTGCCTCTTTTTTCCCAGAGCTTTGGGAGCTTCCTTTGCAGCATTGCCAGGTGTCTGTCCAGGCGGTTCCATCTCAATCTGTATCTCTTCAAACAGAGATGTTGGAGCTAGTTGGCAGTCACTCACTGTGTTACTATGTTACTCACTGACTTCACTTCTGGCGTGTCCATGTTGTATCAGGTCTAAAATGGCAGTCCAGGAAGTGACGTATGTCTCTTAAATTGAGCATGGGCGTTTCTTTCCAGGGCTGTACGTGTTGCGCTCGTGCGTAGTGACGCTTGTGCGTAGTTGCGCTCGTGCTTAGTTGTGCTCGTGCATAGTTGCGCTCGTGCGTAGCCAAGGACGATCGTATAGTTTGTTCACCTCCTGGGCTGTGAGCGTTTTCGGGGCCACACGAACATTTCAACCTTCAGAAAGACCAACAGAGTCGTCCACGGAAGATCGTCTGATTTTCGACCCATTTTATATTGGACTCAGAGTGCAAGAATTCAGGTATTTGACATGATCATCCTATATTAAATTTAACACCCAAACTAACTTACCTACAAACACATATAACATCAGTACATTAATCACGGTACACTTAATTAATAGAAGTTCTGCATAATGCATGACCACTTTTTCATTACATAGATGAAGAATTGGCACAACTGTACATTATCAGCAAATTACTACGGACTCACTAATTGCCCTACCATATACAATTATTACTGCACTGTCCAAGTACATTTTAGAGATTGCAGCCATGGTCAAGGTGAATCCAATATCCTTAACAACTACCCTTGTACTGCATGTCTATGGGAGGAACGTTACAATTATACCCTTACATAACCTACCCCTGTAGTGGATTCCAATGGGAGGAACTGTAAGATTATAGCCTTATTATCTTACAGTTCCAGGAGAAGAAGGAAACCACAGGCCCCAAAGGCATAGGTTATAATAAATAAAGCACCCCGAAGTGTAAATAAGTAGAATATTAGAAGTCACCTTGGATTTATATGCCCTGTATAAAAGCTACTTGACCTGCGGCATCATGCTTTGATATGGTCACGGAACTCCTTGTTGACTTATAATATCCTTATAATGTACAGTTGGGGGTGCATGATCCCGTATATAATGTAAAGGTTCCATCAGGTGCAGGGAACCAGAAGCCACAAAGCGGTAGCTTACAATCAATAAGGCATCCCCAAAGTGTAAATGAAAAGGATATTAGAAGTCACCTGGGACTTTCGTGGCCTGTAAAATAGGGCCTCGCCCAGCGACATAATGCTTTCATATGGTCACTGAGGGGCTCAGTTACTTATAATATCCTTAACATTTAAAGTGGGGGCTGCATTATCCTATAGATACTGTACACTTGGTCTGGATTTTGTTTTTGAACACAACCCTTACTGTCTTTTGGTTTCTTACTGCTCCTGCAAGTTAAAGAGTATCCAACTGTTCTCTTACACTTCCTGCGTTCCAAATGCACTACAGGGGAATGGTATACGCCTCCAATATGATACTTGTAACCCAAGAAATAGAGTAAATGTGAAGTCTCCAAGGATATTACCTAGGCGTGTGTAGTCTTTGTATGTGACTCAATACATATTGGCATACTTTACATGTTAATGTTCCCCTAACATAAGGAAACCCTAACCCGCTTAGGTTTAGATTGCCTAACATTTACCATGGCCAACGTCCAAAGTAAGGTACATTCTAAGGCACCTTGGGCTTGCCTAGGCTGCATGAAAGGTGCTTGATCTGCTGCCACACAATGTTATATGGCCAGTGCAGTTGCTGCTTACTTTCAAACTCCTTTTTCATTGTAAATGTGGCTGCACTACCCATTATTTCATTATCGTAGGGCTGTGCTGTGCAAGTATATCAAATGACCCTGGTACAAATGACTACCCCGGCACAAATCATTGAGACTCAGCACATTATTAAGTATAGGACATTATTCATATATCTTCACATTAAGCAATGCACGGTTATGCAGTAAATAGCATGTCTGACACATGTCCAACGCACATGGACATGATCTGCTTGGACTTGGGGCCAGTGAAATGTGAAGTAGCGGCAGTGGCCATGACAGTAGCACACGACATTTCCAACATATGGCACAACTAACATTATTGCCAATATTAAGGGCATAACAGCAAGGGCATTGTCATTTGTTCCCTTCTGTGGATACAATTCAATTGCCCAATAATGTGCAAGATTGTACTGAGACATTATTGTAGTGGTGACTTGTGGCTATCTTGTCGTGTAATTTGCACCACTGCAACACTGTTTGCTCCAACATTCTTCAATGTGCATGCTAATACTTGTTAGTTGATACTAACAATTCATGTGCAAAATAGTTAGATGATGCTATACACAAAGTGTCTAGGCAATGTGTGGTAACGTCTGATGTTACACAACATGCACCAGGACATTGCTTTTCATCTATTTTCTGCTGCTGTATGTCACTACCAGTTGCCCTATGTAACGGGACATATCTTGCTTCTTTCTGGTGTGTAGAATGGCGGATACATTTTTTAGCCCAGAATTTCTGCGCCTCTTCATAGAACAGTACCGAGAGCTGCCTTGTTTGTGGCGCATCAAGTCCAAAGAATATTCTAACCGACATGTGAGGGCTGAGGCATATGACAAACTAGTTCAACTGTGTCAAACCGTCAATCCAAAAGCTACTGTGGAGTTTGTCAGAACCAAGATAGCTAACCTAAGAACTGTGTTTAAAAAGGAATACAGAAAGGTGCAACAATCCCACAAATCTGGCACTTCTGCCGAAGACATCTATGTGCCACGTCTATGGTATTTTGACTTGTTGACATTTACCATCGACCAAGATGTGTGACGACCCTCTACAAGCACAATGCCAAATGCTCCCAATGATGAAGACATCCAGTGTACATATGAGGTGCAAAGAAATGTGTCTGCCTCTGCGGTAAGTCTATGTCATCAGCGGAGAAATGGTGTATCTGTGAAGGCATCCAATAGTCTAAGTAACTGGACACATTAATGTTGTTGTTAAATTGTTTGAGCGCACCTGTTACACATGGCCAGTCTGTCATATGTAAGACATTCATTTAACTCACAGCCAAGTTTGTAGTCATAATGAATACCCTACACATTGCCCCATGACCATGTGTATTTCTTTGGAATGATGAACAGCTGTGTTGGTGCCGCATCATTTGGGTCCCCTATAATGTACATGCACATTTACAATACCAGCACAATGTGTGTAATTGTGCCTCTAATTTACTCTCCATTCACAGTTAATTATGAAGTTTAGAGAGGGAAAGCTTGCTATTGCTGCCAATCTATGTATGGCTGCATGCATGTAGGCTACGAAGTAAGCATGTTTAGTGGACATGAAAATACATAATGCATGCTAGCTGCCACATAGCAATATGACACTTTCATTAGTTAGGTAGAGTACAAAGAACTTAGCACCACATGCCAAACTAAGAGCACTGTATCATTTACTTTTTCACTTTTCCAAAAGCCATATGGAACACAGCACGTATTATCTATCATTCACATACGTTACAAGTAGACACATAATACGGCATACACTGTCCATGTGCAATGGAGCAAAATGTGGCTATTGAAGCAACATCTGAAATTATAATTGCTTCTCTTGAGGCAACTGCAATTGACTTATGCACTTGTGCCCAAGCCATTTCTCTGTCACATGCAGGATAGATTGTCTGCTTCAGCATGAAAGATTCAATATGGAGCACATTTGTTTGACAAATGTTACATTCCCTACGTATCAACCCATTTTGCCCTTAATGGTGAGGAGAAGTTTATTGCCCCATAAAAGGGTGGCAAACGTAAAATGACATTATATGTTAAAAAACATTTTTAATAAGTATGGAATGCGATATCTTGATGATTATTTATACATGCGGGTGGTAGCAGGTGACAGTATGTGTTCAACACATTACATGGCACACCTTTTGAATGACATACAAATGAAGTCATGCACTGCATGTGTGTGTACAGTCAACATGTACCATTTTGAGCAGACTTATCTGTAGATTGATTTGGACCTTGGGGGCATAAGATAACACATCATTGATCTGCCAATGTGACTTTTGATAACGTGTGCTGTAACTGCTTCTCTTTTGTCACATCCCACACAGGATACACAACACAGTGTAACACAGCCCAACCATAGTCCCCAGCCACATTCCTCAGCAAACACATCTGCTGCTAGAAGACATAGCAAAAATACTGGCAGATTTGCACATAACGTCATGGACTATGCAGCTACAGTGCTCACTCAAGGGGAGGATGAATTTGATTCCATTGCGGCAACTGTTGCACATAAACTGAGGAGAATGAGTCCTACACAACGATTTCATTGTGAGCCTCTCCTAACGCAATTGCTAAATAGTGGTGTGCAATCTAAATTAAACAGCAGCAGCCATCTTGTATGTGACACACTACCACCACAATACCCATCCCAGTGGCATCCACCAGCAAGGCATGTGCACAATATACCTCCAATGCCATCCTCAACCAACCCACACACTCAATATATGTTTCCAAGCCATCAGGTGTCACAAGATACCCAATATACCCAATTGTAAGGTAGTGCAGTATATATTTGCTAGTATAGCAAGAATGATGTATAGCCAGAGTGAGGTTTTGAAAGTTAATGTAAAACCAGTGTTTAGCCTCCGGTTTTCCATACCAAGTGCAAATATGTACGATACACAAGTTTTTTGACCTACATATCAATATTTAGGTGAATATTGCCTAACTGGCTAGTTTGGTTCCTTACTTGCCTTTTCTTATGTGTAAACCACGCTGCAACTTACAGTGGAGAACACTGAAAAGAAAGGTGTTATGATAACGCATGCATAACAATGTGCATGTTACTGTATATTAAACATGTATTTTGTTGACAGCCATCTTTTTACTTTTGGTAAACCCACAATCGAATTTAACTCTGATAAGTGAGCTGGGAACAACAATGTAAGAGATGTTAGGTGTGATCATTGTTATTGGGCTCATTTTGTAATATATCTGTTCAGTTAAGTCACTTCCTAGTCAGATGTCATGTATACTGGCACCATCCTTTTAGGCCAAAACTAAAGTGTGTGCCTTTTGTGGTATGTTGACACTCAATGAGACGTTACATACCTAGCTGTGCAAACAGTCCAAACTAAATCAAACGCATAATCAAACACTTTTTAACTGCATATACACTTTTAGAAAGGAGCTCACATACACACATAGCTTTCTATGCAAAGCTTTTACCTCCCAACATATACCAATTCTTTGAACATCAACATTTAAACTCTAGGCTAATGTGTTAATAGGTAACCAAGTCCTCTTTATGTATCAACATCACAACACCTAGTATGTATTTTGCCACTCAAACAACCACTCTTGTAGGTGTGGATGGCTGGCAAAACCAGTCATGGAGGTGCTACCTGGACACAAGTAAACAACTGTAATCATGACAGTCAAGTTGTAATTACCATGGATGATTTATTAACAAAGGTAGGTAGCAATATACAACGCTGTCATGATGAGTGTCTTCATTTTGGGTGGTGATGTTGATGAACTTGATATGTTTGGGTAACACTCAGGTCCCTATTCACTTTGGTGGTTACACAATTACATATGTGCAGACATGTGGAATTCCATTTTGGAAGCTGTGTTTGTGAAAACTGCTCATCATAACGAGCGTGTACACCTTAAGCATAACAGATGTCTGGGTGTCAATTGCTCTGGACCATGTTGACAATCCCAACCAGCTACAAGGAATGTGAATAGACAGTCATGAGCAAAATGCGTTTCCAGCCACTGCATTCATACATTACCCCACCCGCACGTGCACTTAAGAAAATATACAAGTCCCTTGGTCGAGCAGTTTGCAAAGTAAGGCATGATGTAGTACATCCCCCGGTGTAATGGAATTACATGCACCACATTTTCTGCATGGGAAAGTGCCTGATTGAAGAGCACATAAGGCGACAGTTTGATCATTATTGGAAGTGTCAAGGTCTGTATGCACTATATTGTTGCCTACATTTCTGTGCGGGTTAGTAGGAGAACTCAACAGCCATTGTACGCCTATAAGGGATACTGTATTTTATGAGAATACATAGCTTTCCCTTCAAACACAGAGCAAACATTTCTCTTACTTACTCTTTAATCAGGCACTTTCCCATGTGGCAAACCTGCTGTATGTAGTAACATTATAGGGTGGGATGTAGTACATCATCCAAGCAAGTGTTGTAAAATCGCATGCAATCACTTCTCAAGAGGTTCTACAAAGGGGATTGTATATTTGTGGTCATGTGTTTATGGGTGGGGTTATGTTGGAAAGAGGGAGACAGAAGCCAGAATAACTGTAGGCTAGCAAAAAAAGTACATCCTCAACTACAAGGGCATACCATTGCTTGCACGAAAGGCACATTATCAACCATTTCATCCTTAATAGACACCAGGTGTCAACACCGAAATGTCTGCTTTTAGACGTTGTCACAATAATCAGCATTTTTGGCGCTTGCTTATAGTAGTAGTAGTCTACGTCTAAAGGCACAGTCTATTTAGTGTTTCCAAAACTGGCCATAGGAATAGTTCACAATTACTGTTAACTCAAGTCCAACCTTGTAGCATAGAGTAACCCCTGCACCTGGGAAAAAAGCAGACCGCCTATTTACAACAATGTGTGGCAGTTCTGTCCATTACAATTGGACACATGAATGTTGCTGTTATTATTAAATATGAAAGGTCACAGTTTGCACAAGGATGACCACCTGCCTGACCAAAGTACACAGCATTCATGTGTTCACTCTTCCACGTATGACAAGGTAAACTGAGAAACACCTGCAGCATGCAGCCATTGACTCATATACACTGGGACATCTATGGTGTGTGGAGAGAAATGGTTTCCTCTGCCACAATTTTCGCACATGAAACACCAAAAATGTTATTGTTTTTGTATAACATCATATACTGAAATGGCATGTTAAGTACTTTGAGCAGCATACACACCCATAGTGAGTAAGAAATGTGTGTTGGTGGCCACAATTGACACACACTTTGCTTTGTGTCTCCTAAGGAAATACCATGAAAGACAACAGTTGGCAATCATTTACTGAATTTCCTATTGCAAATGGCAAGCGACTAGTGAATATTAAATCCCATGTGTGACATGTCAGGACCCTTGTAATAAGTGTACAACTAGGTTCCCCCCTACACACAACCTATACAGGTGTATTATTACTGGAAAACCTTACTATGAGTGTGGCATTGCCTTGGGCCAGGCACATACTTCTCATGTTCAGGTGCCACTAATGCTATTTTGTTGCCACTTTTGTCAATACATTAGTATTGGCAGGAAGGTTACAGTCAGGAAGTAGATGTCTGGGTAATAGGACACCAGATGTATCTTTGTACAGCACACTGTGTAGTTTTCCTGCTGTCGCTTTCCGTCAATCTAGGAATCTTGGCAATAATAGTCAAGGGACATAAAGGAATGGTCCTGTGGTTGTTGATGGCAAATTTGGCACCCAAGTTTAGACGCTGCAAAAAGCATCACATTATAGTTGGAAGCAATCATACTCAAGTTTACATCAAATGTTTGGACACAGTTAGTAAAGCAAGTGAGCTTCATGTGCCTAGGATTGTTGCTTCATCTATCCAAAATGTGTACCATATGTTGTTGTATGCAGTTAGCATGGTCATCATCATATATCTTACATCTGTGAAGCAGGGCAAAAGGTGACATTAGTTTTAGCAAGGCAGCATTCATATTTTGTACATTCCAAATGACTTGTTGATTGGCGTTGAGCATCAACGTTGCAGATGTGGCTGGAGTCAGGTGGTTGGATATTTCAGAAAACTACAGTGAATGATCAATGTCCTTTTTCTTTAAACTTAGAATATAACAGCTTAAGTACAAACAATGCACGTTGCCACCTTCGACTGCTGGGTCATGAACCTGCAAGTCCCGCAAGCAGGACAGAAGATGGCTGAGGCTTACATTTACGCCTTAAACAATGTGTTTGGAGGTATATATGTGGGTGACTGCAGTGAAACATCAATTGTGTTCCTGTTTCCCAGGCAAAAGGTTCGAACATCCGTAAACAATGGGTAACATCTAGTGGTTTCAACACTGTGATGTCACTCGGACTACAACATGGAATGTTATGATACTCAGCAAGTACAGGATTAGAAAGTAGAGATTCATTGGTGATGTACATGCTTACACTTACCTTGTAATTGCGAGGGCCAATGAAAGCAACGAAATAGAGACATAACATGAGCACCCATGGAGCATGCAGTTGTGCTGACACATATGTCCAATGTGAGATTTTGAGCTTTACCTATATGTTAAGATAATGTCATTACAAATAGTCCAAGTACCTTTGATTATATTGAGAGCAGGTGTGGAATAGATTTCTCTACACAACATTCACATACCTGCTTGATTCCCGTTTCAAATCTGCCACACCACTGTTGGACAGCATTTAGTTGATTTGTGAATTACCCAAGTTCCATGGGTAAAAGCAAAACTACAACCAGGCCACAAAGAGACCTTTAGTGTGTTGAAACTCCTGGACAACGGACCATGTCAATTCCACCCCTCAGCCGTTAGCCTTTTTAGAAATGCAGCAACAGGGGGGTGCAGACATAGTTCTATAATCAATAGCTAAACCCTACACAACTTTCACAGCCTCCATATTTACACAAAACATGATCCCAATTATACTTATACTGCCTATGCACCCGCAGCCAGCCAATGCAGCTTGCGGATTGCAATCACAAGGTGGATGTCATCTGCCTGACTGATTGGCTGAGAGGAAGCCATTGGCAGTTGTGGATGACAACAGGTTAAACACCGTGCAACAGAAGGCTCTGTAAGTATAGATGGGGGGGGGGGGTCTTTTTTCACATCATTGGGGACACTTCCATGCACACATGGGGTGACTTACCTTGCACCCCAGGAAATGGGCAGTACTTGGCAAGATGGAAAAACAGGAATCCAGATGGTGTCAGTTGGTGGGATATTTGTGGCAGCTCCAGAGCTTCAGGAGGACCACGCCTCAACATGAATGGAAAGGCTCCGGACTTTTAAAATGCTTATATTGTACAGCATACGAAGGTGACATTCAGGTTACACTGCCTTATACAAGCAAGAGTGGGTCCCAAGAATTGTACACCCAAATGTGTGGTGTATGAAGACAAGGTATATGAACATGTTGTCCATATGTGCTACTTTGCTTCATGCATGTATATTGTATCCTTTACCCACTAGTGTGAAGCGTGTGAAGTTGGTGTGCAATTATTTATAAATAAGCTACTATAACATATTGATTAACAGTCCAACTTTAATGCCATCACCATCACATATGTTATTTTACCATGTACTAGGTAATACACCAGTGCAGCTCACATGTTCCAAGATTCCCCATTATATCATCATATCCTGCCAGTCTACTTGGCCCACACCATTAAAGTAATTGACATACTCTTCCCTGACACTTTTAGCATCACTGGTGAAGTTTTGTTGTGTGCTCCTTTGTAGCTGGTCCAGGGATCGCTCAGTGCGCCATTCACCAGGCACAGTATTGCCCGTATGAATATCTTCTTGATCCATCATAGAGCCAGGAGCATATCCATTGACATTGTTGCGTCTTAAATAATTATGCACAATACAGCATGCCAGAATAACTCTGTCGATTTTGTCCGGCTTCAAATTGATAGCTGTATGAAAAATACGAAACCGACTGGCCATTATGCCAAAAGCATTCTCTACTACACGTCGGGCTCTAGACAACCTGTAATTAAAGATTTTACGCTGCCGGTTTAGTACTTTTTGGGGGAAGGGTTTCAAAAGATTTGGATGGAGACTGAATGCCTCGTCACCTATGAAAACATAATTCAAACCTTCCTTGGATTGACTGTTGTTAGGCAACTGCAATTTGTTGCTTTGCAAGAGCTTGTTAAATGTTGTATCTTCAATGACATCCCCATCTGAAATGCGTCCATTTTTCCCCACATCGACCATTATAAATTCATATTTTGCGTTTACTATTGCACGCAAAACAATGCTAAAATAGCCTTAATAATTGAAAAAGTACGACCCCGAATTGGGTGGAGGATTGATTCGAACATGTTTGCCGTCTATGGCACCCCCACAATTGGGAAAATTCCAATAGTCTTCAAACTGCTGTGCTATGCATATCCATTCCTGTGCAGTACTTGGGAACTGTTGGTTACATAAAAAAAAATAAAGGATGTTACATGATGGTGACCTAAAACACAACAATTCATTGAAATTAGATGCACTATTCATACATTTACTGTCAGGTGTTCACATGGCAAACAAGTGGACGCAACACAAGTTAGGAACACAACATAGTTAATAAACCTATTTCCCTGCAATCAGTTAAGTACTGATTATTGTTTGGCATTTGTACTCCCGCTAACCACTGTTATATTTGTTAGTGTGACTTAAAATCCTTCCTTGGCGCGGAAGGATTTTTACCCTCTTAGATATCTAGGAAATGATTGTGGTTTTTACCATTGCTAGTCAATGCAGGACTTAAATTTATTGATTGGTTGGGTGTTTATCACATTTAAAGGACATTTAAATGTGATAATGTGATAATACCCGGCCATAGAGTAGGTTTATATCAATCTTGTCTGTGATTGGCTGGAGACAATGATCTCATTAATATTAAGTTGCTTTGAATGACATCACACAAACATTTATCAAATATTTCATTTTGACTTGACTTTCAAGGTGAGTGCAGCTACCACTTTCACTCTTCTACATAATGTGTTATAATATTATATACAGATAAATCACATTGAGAAAATGTTTATAGGTAGAAATCATGGGATTAGGTTTGATTGATTTATTATTATGTCTAATCCTGTGGTGGGTACATTGATAGAAAATGTCAGTTTGTTAACTGGAAATGTGTATTTATTGATTCTATCCCTAATGTAGATCAGGAAAGCTCTGTGTATTAATCGGGTTATATCTGTTGTATTCAATTAGATCAACTGGACTTGAAATGTAGTTCTTGAAGACGTTTCGCTAGTCATCCGACTGGCTCTCAATTCAGAATGACTTGTACAAGAAATCTGTGGCAATTATGTACCCTGGAAAATCCCAATTAGCATATTACAGCCAGGTGTTAAGGGTGTGATTGGATAGTGGCTAAGAGGTGTTAAAGGAACGCCCAGAGTAAGGTATCAAAACAGCATTGTACATGGCAGACAGTTGGTGTCGAACCCCCCCACCTCTATTTAGGCTTGGTTTCTTTATTTTCACATAAATGGCCTCCTTAACACCTCTCTTGAACCAGTCACGTTCCTTCGCCAGTATGTTAACATTACAATCTTCAAAGGTATGTCCTTTATCCTTAAGATGCAGATACACGGCTGAGTCCTGACCCGAGGAATTGGCTCTTCTGTGCTGGGCCATACGTTGATGCAGTTGCTGTTTGGTCTCCCCCACATACAAATCAGAGCATTCTTCACTGCACTGCACTGCGTATATGATGTCGCTTTTCTTGTGTTTAGGTATTGGGTCTTTCGGATATACCAATTGCTGCCTCAGTGTGTTGTTCGGTTTAAAGCAGACAGGGATACGATGTTTTTTGAAAATTCTTCTTAATTTCTCGGAGACCCCTGCTACATATGGGATGACCATGTTCTTCCTCCTGTCTTGCTTTTCCCCTTCACTGTTGGTATTTTTGTTCTTTTCTTTCCTTCTACTTCTTTTGACAAATGCCCAGTCTGGATATCCACAAGTTTTAAGGGCTCCTCTGAGATGTTTCATTTCTTTAGCCTTCGCCTCTGTGCTAGTGGGGATGTTCTTGGCTATGTGTTGCAGGGTTCTGATGACACCCAGCTTGTGATCTAATGTACATGTACAATGCTGTTTTAACACCTTACTCTGGGCGTTCCTTTAACACCTCTTAGCCACTATCCAATCACACCCTTAACACCTGGCTGTCATATGCTAATTGGGATTTTCCAGGGTACATAATTGCCACAGATTCTTGTACAAGTCATTCTGAATTGAGAAAGCCAGTCGGATGACTAGCGAAACGTCTTCAAGAACTACATTTCAAGTCCAGTTGATCTAATTGAATGCAACAGATATACCATGACCTGGATGAATGAGAACCTTCACAAGCATATTAATCGGGTTCTTATACTGGGTGACAGGACACCCTGATGTGTATTGAGAGGGACAGAGATATGGAAATATTGGTAGCCAATGAATTGTAACAGCCATTTTCACTTTTCCATGTTTTACAATACAAATTGTATATTGCGCTATTTACATAGTAATTACACTATAGTCCTGTAGTAAAACACACAGCTGGGCAGGAATTTTCTTTTCCAAATATGCATCAGTTTGAATCAATAGAAATATCATGGGTCTATTCGTATAGTAAGGTATGGAATGGAAGTTGATGACATCATGTGGCTGAGTATTTCAATGTCCGTTGGAATGTTCCACTATCAGCTCATGGGGGGACACACATATTTTTTAGTATGAAATGATTTATTCTGAAAACAATATTGGGTGCAGAATGACAGATACGGTATGTAACCATTCCTGTTACTTTTAGGAGATTTTAGTGGCTATTGAGTTTTAGTTCTTCTACATTTGATATCCTAACAAGAGACACTGGATGCACGCCCCTAATGGCCATTTTACTGTATTAGTTCCTAGATTCTCACAATGGTAAAGTTATTCTGCCTCCGCTGCATCTTAGTCCCATGCTTTGGAAATGGGTTTTAGACCTGTTATTACTGTGATTGTGAGGGCAACTTCCATACCATAGATCAGATTAAATAGATTTTATTACGACGCATGTAATTTATATAGTAAATATACTTTGATATAGTGTAATTAATTACCTTCATAATAACGGTATTACCTCCTTTTATAAATGATATACATGTACCTATATGGTAATGCTTTATTATGTATGTTTTCATTTTTGGTAAAATTGCCTGTGAACCAATCCTAGTTCTTCCGAATGTCTCTTGTAAATAACCATGAAATGGTTGTTTTTTTTGTTTTTTTTTAATTGTTCCATATTGTTCTAGAATATTGCAAAGTAAGAAAATGTACAAGATCTGGTTTGCTCCTGTAGCAACAAGTCCTTTAATGAGAGATGGAGCCGATACATTTTGAAGAAGAAATTTAAGGTAAAGCCTTGATTATTAAAGGAAAGTTATACTTAGCTCCTCCCTGCTCCTCTTCTTTTTTCTATGCTTTGTACCCAGGGTAAGAATTGAAAACCGCTAGGTCCTCACCCCTGGGCTCTTTTTAGTTACAGCGCTGCTGTTCTCCCTCTTCTTGATCCGTGATGTATCCAAAAGGAAGAACAAACACATTAATGGGGGCAAACTTGTATGTACCAGTGATCTGGACCTAGAGACAGTTCTGCTCATTAACAGCCGTTTTAAGTGTGACCTACCAATAGCACCCTGAGTACCACCAGCCAGCCAGCAGGACCAGCAGCGCCCATGCAACTACAGCAGACACCTACCACAGTGGAGAGGACTCCTCTGACTTATGAATTGTGTGCAGAGGAAAGGACTCAGTAAGTATCTGTTGTATTCAATTAGATCAACTGGACTTGAAATGTAGTTCTTGAAGACGTTTCGCTAGTCATGACTGGCTTTCTCAATCAGAATGACTTGTGCAAGAATCTGGGGAAAGAGTGAGGATTCACAAACAAGCACAGCTTTCTCAGCACTGTAAAGGCAAACAAAGGCAACAGAACAAGTTCTCTATTCTGTCATCCCAGAACAGCCCAAAGGAGAACAACTACCTTGGATACAAAAGGAGGGAAGTGTCACTTCATCAAACAAGGAGGAATGGGTGAGAAACTTGTCTAACAGGACCCTGACCCAGCCAGAAATGGAAAGTCTTGGTAAGGGCTTGAATTTTGCCATCACCCCTAAAGCAATCCTGTGGTGGATATTATAGCAGCCACAGAAGCCTCTATCCACAGTAATAGGTATCACAGAGTGAGCGGAACAACTCGCCTTAAGGTATCTGCAGCCTTAGCCAGTGCTAAAAACTCCTTCATCTAACCTGACACACAGGAAAGAAGGCCTTAACATCCCTCAAGAAAGATTCAGTATCACCATTTCCCGGCAGAAGGGAAGATGCACAGTGGTACTCAACACCTTAGACTACATGATAAGGTGACATGCTCCTGGCCGATAACACATATGAGGCTTAAACAAGGATCCCACCGTTACAAGAAAAGGTCATAGACTTACTACAACAGCTTCAAAAGGATAAAGCCCATTGAACTCCTCTGACTTATGAATTGTGTGCAGAGGGAAAGGACTCAGTAAGTATCTGTTGTATTCAATTAGATCAACTGGACTTGAAATGTAGTTCTTGAAGACGTTTCGCTAGTCATCCGACTGGCTTTCTCAATTCAGAATGACTTGTGCAAGAATCTGGGGAAAGAGTGATGGAGTTCACCAAACAAGCACAGCTTTCTCAGCACTGTAAAGGCAAACAAAGGCAACAGAACAAGTTCTCTATTCTGTCATCCCAGAACAGCCCCAAAGGAGAACAACTACCTTGGATACAAAAGGAGGGAAGTGTCACTTCATCAAACAAGGAGGAATGGGTGAGAAACTTGTCTAACAGGACCCTGACCCAGCCAGAAATGGAAGTCCTTGGTAAGGGCTTGAATTTTGCCATCACCCCTAAAGCCATCCCTGTGGTGGATATTATAGCAGCCACAGAAGCCTCTATCCACAGTAATAAGGTATCACAGAGTGAGGCAGAACAACTTCGCCTTAAGGTATCTGCAGCCTTAGCCAGTGCTAAAACTCCTTCATCTAACCTGACTACACAGGAAAGAAGAGCCTTAACATCCCTCAAGAAAGATTCCAGTATCACCATTCTACCGGCAGACAAGGGAAGATGCACAGTGGTACTCAACACCTCAGACTACCATGATAAGGTGACCATGCTCCTGGCCGATAACACATATGAGGCTTTAACAAGGGATCCCACCAGCCGTTACAAGAAAAGAGTCATAGACTTACTACAACAGCTTCAAAAGGATAAAGCCATTGACCGAGCAATGTATCATCGCCTCTACCCTGGTGAGGCACATCCATGCATATATGGACTCCCAAAGATACATAAGGAAGGGGCCCCACTAAGACCTATAGTCAGCAGCATCAACTCGGTAACATACAAGGTGGCCTAATATCTAGCTAACATCTTAGGACCTTTGGTGGGAAGTTCTAAGCATCACATCCAGAACTCTCAGGATTTCACCAAGGATTTCAACAAGATTGAAGATATAGTACTCGGTGTAGAAGAAACTATGGTGTCCTATGATGTGACATCTCTCTTCACTTGTATACCCACCAAGGAGGCTGTTGACATGGTGAGAAAACGGCAGGGCCAAGACAGCACTCTTACCAGCAGAACTGATCTCAACCCAGAACAGGTGTGTTCCTTGTTGGACTTATCCCTGTATTTGAAATAGGTGGTATTCAGGCACAAGTTCTATAAGCAAAAACATGGATGTGCTATGGGATCTCCAGTTTCACCTATTGTGGCCAACCTTTACATGGAGGAGGTAGAAACACAGGCGCTTAATACCTTTAAGGGCATAGCACCCAGCCACTGGTTCAGATATGTTGATGACACCTGGGTTAAAATCCACCAGAAGGAAGTACAAGCTTTCACAGAACACATTAATGCGGTAGACCAAAACATTAAATTCACAAGGGAAGAGGTACAAAACAACAAACTGGCTTTCTTGGACTGCTTGGTAGAAGTTAAGGAAAATGGTAAACTGGAAGTAGAGGTTTACAGAAAACCAACACACACAGATCAGTATTTGATGTTTGACTCCCACCACCCTTTAGATCACAAGCTGGGGGTCATCAGAACCCTGCAACACAGAGCCGAGAACATCCCCACTAGCACAGAGGCGAAGGCTAAAGAAATGAAACATCTCAGAGGAGCCCTTAAAACTTGTGGATATCCAGAATGGCCTTTGTCAAAAGAAGTAGAAGGAAAGAAAAGAACACGAGTACCAACAGTGAAGGGAAAAAGCAAGACAGGAGGAAGAACATGGTCATCCCATATGTAGCAGGGTGGTCTCGAGAAATTAAGAGAATTTTCAAAAACTCTTATCCCTGTCTGCTTTAAACCGAACAACACCCTGAGGCAGCAATTGGTACATCCGAAAGACCCAATACCAAACACAAGAAAAGCGACATCATATATGCAGTGCAGTGCAGTGAAGAATGCTCTGATTTGTATGTGGGGGAGACCAAACAGCAACTGCATCAACGTATGGCCCAGCACAGAAGAGCCAATTCCTCGGGTCAGACTCAGCCGTGTATCTGCATCTTAAGATAAAGGACATACCTTTGAAGATTGTAATGTTAACATACTGGCGAAGGAACGTGACTGGTTCAATGGAGGTGTTAAGGAGGCCATTTATGTGAAAATAAAGAAACCAAGCCTAAATAGAGGTGGGGGGTTCGACACCAACTGTCTGCCATGTACAATGCTGTTTTAAACCACCTTACTCTGGCTTCCTATAACACCTCTTGCCACTATCTAATCACACCCTTACACCTGGCTGTGATATGCTAATTGGGATTTTCCAGGGTACATAATTGCCACAGATTCTTGTACAAGTCATTCGATTGGAAGCCGTCGGATGACTAGCGAAACTGCTTCAAGAACTACATTTCAAGTCCAGTTGATCTAATTGAATACAACAGATATACCTGACCCTGGATGAATGAGAACCTTCACAGCATATAACTCCTAAGTCTACACTGCATGCTACAAACGCTGGCATGAAGAACATCGGGCCCAGTGACAGTTCTGTACCAAACCATAGTGGGTAGGACAAACAGCTTATGCCAACAGTTTGGATTATAGTTGTTTGGGGATAAAACTATCAAGACCCTGGATTAATAATCTGCAGGATTTCAAACCTTCCAGATTACCATTATGTGAAAACGTTAACTTTCCTCGTGATGATTTTTTCTATAATGGACCGATTAGAGATGAGAGGAAACTAAGCTCGCCAGACACTCTGCTTTGACTCAGGAAAATCGTGAGTTCTCAAATGATCATTTTTAATATTTAATGTTAAAGGTATGTGATTTTTGCTCAAAGAAATACCATCAGGCTCATTTACCCAGAGCTCTATCTCTCTGGGTAAAGTCCTGTTCGCATTCATACGCGTTCGCGATTGCGGGATTTGCCCACTACGGGATTTTAACGCCAGCTATTTGCTGGCATTTAAATCCTGCGCTAAAACGCGACATTGACATAGAGCGGCGGATGCGTGGGTGATTTTTGGGTAACCCACCGCATCCACCGCGCGTATGGTATAAAGTTGCGCTAACCGTTAGCAAACTGGTTAGCGCAACCTTAGCACCATATATTTGCCTAGCAAGTCTGGGTAATCGGCTTCCATGTGTTACATTAGAGTTGCGAATGTCCCATTTTAGTTGGTGGATTCTGGAGGCACAGGTGTCTAATGATCCACCATTTACCTCCCTGGGTGCAAACTTGTATGTGCTAGGACACACTCACTGGGATAACTTGTATGTACCAGTTCAACACTTTCCTATGGGCAACTTGTATAGGGAGCATTTTTTACATGGTGTGTGTGTGTGTCATTTATACTATTTGGATATTTTATTTTATTGGGGAATGTGTGTCATTTATACTCTGGAGGGAGATTTTGTCATTTATAGATATGGCCGAACTATATAAAAGTTTAGTCCATTTCGAACCTCAGAGAAAGTTTGAAAAGTTCGAATTCGGACCCATTCAGGGCCGTGGCCAGTAAGTCCCCCCCATACACATGGACCGTGGGCAGCTGCCCCCCCTCTACATAGGGCTCGTGGGCAGTAATCCCCCCCATACGCATGGACCGTGGGCAGTAATGTGGGCAGCATGCCTCCCCTCTACATAGGGCTGTGGGCAGTAAATCCCCCCCATAACAACATGGACCCGTTTGGGCAGTTAATTGTGGGCACATGCCCCTTGTAGAGGGGGGCTGTTGCCCACACTACTGGCCCACGGTCCATGTGTATGGGGGGGACTTACTGCCCACGGGCCTATGTAGAGGGGGGGCATTGCCCACACTTATGCCCACGGTCATGTGTAATGGGGGGGACGTGACTTACTGCCCACAGGCCCTAGTAGAGGGGAGGCATGCTGCCCACACTTACGCCCACGTTCCATGTGTATGGGGGGGACTTACTGCCCCACCGCCCTATGTAGAGGGGGGCATGCGCCCCACACGTACTGCCCATGTCTATGTGTATGGGGTGGACTTACTGCCCATGGTCCATGCATATGGGGGGAACTTACTGCCACGGTCCATGTGTAATGGGGGTGGACTTACTTGCCACCGGGCCCTATGTAGAGGGGAGGCAATACTGCCCAAACTACACCTCGGTGGGGTGGGCAAGGCTTAAAGATTGGGGTGTGCCTCCACCCGTGGGTATTTTGAACTTGGCATTACTGAGGTATTTATTTATACAATTCCTCAAAATAGACATTTATCCTCACATATTAATAGAATAAAATATTTTGGCCAAAAGATTTGTAAGCCCTGCTACCACGTCAGGTAGACTCTTTCAGCAGGGACCTAACTAACCTAACTAGTCTAACCTAGCCTAACCTAACAAATGCTAGCTAAAGCTAACCTAACCATAGGAAATGCCTGTTTACACACTCTAGTTCAATAAGAGAAATGTGAAAAATGTAATCTGAAGCAAAGTATGTTTTGTTAGAATCCAGGCAAATTCCATAGAGTCTTTAGTTTAAATCTTTTAGTCAAAAGCTTTCATACTATGAATAAAAGTAAAGTGCAAACAATTAATAACCCATAAACTCTAATAAAACGTATAAAAACTACATTCTAACTATATCACATTATGCGTATGGGGGGGGACTTTACTGCCCATGGGCCCTATTGTAGAGGGGAAGGCATGCTGCCCCACGGTCCAGCGTATGGGGGGACCTACAGCCATGGGCATTTGTAGACGGGAAGGCATGCTGCCAACACTTACTGCCCACAGTCCATGTGAATGGGGGGACTTACTGCCCCACGGGCCCTATGTAAGGGGAGGCAGCCTTGCCCACACCTACTGCCCACGGTCCATGTGTAATGGGGGGACTTACTGCCCACGGGCCCTTGTAGAGGGGGGCATAATGCCCACACTTACTGCCCACAGTCCTTGTGTATGGGTGGGACTTCTGCCACGGGCCCTTGTAGAGGGGGGCATGCTGGCCACACTTACTGCCAACGGTCCTTCCGAATGGGGGGACTTACTGCCCATGGGCCCTATGTAGAGGGGGGCATGTTGCCCACACTTCCCTGCCCATGGTCCATGTGTAGGGGGGGGGGCACTTACTGCCCTCAGGCCCTATGTAGAGTGGGGGGCATGTTGCCCACACTTACTGCCCACGTTCATGTGTATGGGGGACTTACTGCCCATGCCCCTGTAGAGGGGGGGCTGTTGCCCACACTTATTACCCACGGTCCAAGTGTATGGGGGACTTACTGCCCACGGCCCTATGTAGAGGGAAGGCATGCTGCCCAGACTTACTGCCCACGGTCCATGTGTTAGGGGGGGGACTTACTACCCCCACGGGGCCCTATGTGAGGGGGGGCATTTGCCCACACTTACTGCCCATGGTCCATGTATATGGGGGGGACTTACTGCCCACAGGCCCTATGTGGAGGGGAGGCATGCTGCCCACACTTATAGCCCATGGTCCATGTGTATGGGGGGGGACTTACTGCCCACGAACCCTATGTAAGGGGGCATGTGCCCACACTTACTGCCACGGTCCATTCGTATGGGGGGACTTACTCGCCCACGAACCCTATGTAGAGGGGGGGCATGCTTGCCACAACTTACTGCCCCGTCTTGCGATGGGGGGACTTACTACACGGTCCCTATTATGGGGGAGGCATGCTTGCCCACACTTACTGCCCATGGTGCCATGTGTATGGGGGGGACTTACTGCCACAGGTCCTATGTAGAGGGGAGGCATGCTGCCACAACTTACTGGCCCACGGTCCTGCATATGGGGGGGACTTACTGCCCAAGGCGCCTGCATATGGGGGGGAGTTAGAGGGGGGTGTCGCTACGTTTTTGCCATCTGAGCAAAACTGTATCTTGCATCTTCTATGGGGGGGGGGGCACTCATATTAGTCCACTGTTACCGTTCGCTAATACAGGAAGGATCTTTCAATGTTCGATAATCCTCGAATGCACGTTCGCTATACTGGAAGGATCGTTCGTTTGAATCCTCGATGTACCGTTCGCTAATACTGGAAGGATCGTTCGTTTGTAATACCTCGAAATGTACCGTTCGTGTATTGTTCGATAATCCTCGAATGTATCATTGAATGTAGCTTGCGCATTCCCGAAAATCGCCTGCCTGCCTTACTTCAGGAAGTGTTTTAAAACAAGTTTTGGTGACATTGACATGTTCCCCAGAACCATTTCCCAGGTGCCACAGCCATTTATCAGTAAGTTACCCTCTTTTAGTTTAGCTATAAATCACTCAGACTTTTCGACTATCACTCTCCATAGACTTGAATGTGTCCCGATTCGAACTTTCAAACTTTCTCTGAGGTTTGAAAGTTCGAAAATGGACTAAACTTTATATATTCGGGCCCATCTCTATAAATGACAAACACCCCCACCCATGTAACAAAATCTCCCTCCATAGTAATAAATGACACATTCCCCAATAATATAATATCCCACATAGTATAAATGACACACACACACACGTATAAAAAATGCTCCCTATACAATTTTTCCATAGGAAGTGTGACTGGTACATACAAGTTACTCCCAGTGAGTGTTCCTAGCACATACAAGTTGGCACCCAGTGAGTGTAAATGGTGGATCATAGACACCTTCCTCCAGAATCACCACCAAATAAACAATGGGACTTCGCACACCTCTAATGTAACACATGGAAGCCGATTTACCCAGACTGCTAGGCAAATATATGGTGCTAAGGTTGCGCTAACCATGTTCGCTAACGTTTAGTGCAAACTTTATCACCATACCACCGTCGGATGCGCGGGTTACACACAAAATACAACCCACGCTACCGACTCATCATGTCCGCGTTTTAGCGCAGGATCCGAATAATAAAACGCCAGCAAATAGCTGGCGTTCAAATCTCGTAGTGGGCAAATCCCACAATCTCGAAACGATATTGAACTCCGAACAGGACTTTCTTTTCCCAGAGAATAGCAGCTCTGGGTAAATGAGCCTGATGGTATTTCTTTGAAGGCAAACCTCACGATTAACCTTTAACATTAAATATTAAAAATAATCATTGAGAACTCACGGTTTTCCTGAGTCAAAGCGCGTGTCTGGCGAGCTTCAGTTTCCTCTCCATCTCTAATCAGTCCATATAGAAAATAATCATCACGAGCGAAAGTCAACGTTTCAAAGTCACATAATTGTAATCGGAAAGGTTGAAATCCTGCACGATTGGAATCCAGGGTCTTGCTGTGTTTATATCCCAAACAACTATATCTAACTTGTTGGCTATAAGCTGTTAGTTCTTTACCAACCTTAGCTGGTGAAGGACAGTCACATGGGGCCCATGTTTCTTACATTGCCCAGCGTTGTAGCATGCAGGTTAGACTAAGGGCTAGGCCACACTAGCCGCGTTTTCGCGCCGTTTGCGCACCCAGCGGTTTCGGCTCGCGTATTTTCTCATAAAATGGAAATCGCGGGAGGAACGCACAAATTTACCGCGATTTCGCGATGCGCATGTCGATTGCCTCGTACGTTTGCGTTATGGTAACGATGCGTTCACCATTTTGGTTGCGGTTACGCATGCGTGTCCATAACGTGTGGAAACAGGCGAAAACGCGGTGCGCAAAACGTGCGATACGCCGCGCATTTGTGGCCGCGTTCCTGTGCTTTCAGTGTGGCCTCACCCTTACTGAGTCCTTTCCCTCGGAACACCAATTCATAAGTAAGAGGGTCCTCTCCACTTGTGTTAGGTGTCTGCTTGTAGTTTGCATGGGCGCTCTGGTCCTAGCTGGCTGCTGGTGGACTCATTGCTATTGGTAGGTCACCTTAAAACAGACGGTTAATGAAGCAGAACTGTCTCTAGTACGCGATCACTAGGTACATACAAGTTTGGCCCCCAGTGAGTGTTTGTCTTCCTTTTGGTGACAACACGATCAAGAAGAGGGAGAACAGCAGTGCGTCTGCTGTAACTTAAAAAGAGCCCAGGGGGGTGAGGACCTAGCGGTTTCAATTCTTACCCTGGGTACAAGCCTAGAAAAAACGAAGAGAGCGGGAGGAGCTAATATAATTTCGCTTTAATAATCAAGGCTTTACTACAGTTAAATGTTCTCTTCAAAAGTTCGGCTCCCATCTCTCATTAAAGGCTTGTGCTACAGGGAGCAAAACCAATCTGTACTTTTCTTTGCAATATCTAGAACAATATGGAACAATTAAAAAAAAAAAAAAAAAAAAAAAACATTCCAGGTATCACAAGAGACATTCGGAAGAACTAGGATTGGTTCACAGGAATTTTACCAAAAATGAAACATCATACATAATTAAAGCATTACCATATAGGTACTATATATCATTTATAAAAGGAGGAATACCGTTATTTATGAGGTAATTAAATCACTATATCACAAGTTATATTTTACTACTATTAAATTACATGCGTCTGTAATAAATAGGTTTGTGCAGTAAGTCCCCCCCCATTCGCATAGCACCGTGGGCAGTAAATTGTGGCCACATCCCCCCCTCTACATAGGGTTCGTGGGCAGTAAGTCCCCCCCATAACGAACTGGACCGGGGCAGTAATGTGTGGGCAACTGCCCCCCTCTACATAGGGTTCGTGGGCATTAAGTCCCCCCCATACACTGGAACCATGGGCTATAGTGTGGGCAGCAATGCCTCCCCTCCACATAGGGCCTGTGGGCAGTAAGTCCCCCCCATATACATGGACCATGGGCAGTAAGTGGGGCAACATGCCCCCCTCAATAAGACATAGGCCCCGTGGGTAGTAAGTCCCCCCCCTATACACATGGACCGTGGGCAGTAAGTCTGGGCAGCATGCCTCCCCTCTACATAGGGCCGTGGGCAGTAAGTCCCCCCATACACTTGGACCTTGGGCAATAGAGTGGGCAACACTGCCCCCCCTCTACCGGGCCCATGGGCAGTAAGTCCCCCCTACACATGGACCGTGGGCAGTAAGTGTGGGCAACATGCCCCCCTCTACATAGGGCCTGAGGGCAGTAAGTCCCCCCCCCCCATACAATGACCATGGGCATGAAGTGTGGCAACATGCCCCCCTCTACATAGGGCCCATGGGCAGTAAGTCCCCCCACCCATTCGCATGGACCGTGGGCAGTAAGTGTGGCCAGCATGCCCCCTCCTACAAGGGGCCCGTGCAGTAAGTCCCACCCATACACACGGACTGTGGGCAGTAAGTGTGGCATTATGCCCCCCCTCCTACAAGGGACCCGTGGGCAGTAAGTTCCCCCCCCCCCCATACACATGGACCGTGGGCAGTAGGTGTGGGCAGCTGCCTCCCCTCTACATAGGCCCGTGGGGCAGTAAGTCCCCCCCACTTCACATGGCCTGTGGGCAGTAGTATGTTGGCAGCATGCCTTCCCATCTAACAAATGCCATGGGCGTAGGTCCCCCCCATACGCTGGGACCGTGTTGGTGGGCAGACATGGCCTTGCCCCTCTCCATAGGGCCCATGGGCAGTAAAGTCCCCCCCCATAGCGCATAATGTGATATAGTTAGAATGAGTTTTTTACTGTTGTATTAGAGTTTATGGGTTTTTAATGTTTGCACTTTACTTTTATTTCATAGTATGAAAGCTTTTGAGACTAAAAGATTTAAACTAAATGACTCTTATTGAATTTGCCTGGATTTCTAAACAAACTACTTTGCTTCAGATTACATTTTTCACATTTCTCTTATTGAACTAAGAGTTGTAAACAGGCATTTCCTATGGTTAGGTTAGCTTTAGCTAGCATTGTGTTAGGTTAGGCTAGGTTAGACTAGTTAGGTTAGTTAGGTCCCTGTGAAAGAGTCTACTTGAGTGGTAGCAGGGCTTACAAATCTTTTGGCCAAAATATTTTATTCTTCATTAATTATGTTGAGGATAAATGTCTATTTGAGGAATTGTATAAATAAATACCTCAGTAATGCCAAGTTCAAAATACCCACGGGTGGAGGCACACCCAATCTTTAAGCCTTGCCCACCCCACCGAGGTGTTAGTTTGGGCAGTATGCCTCCCCTCTACATAGGGCCCGTGGGCAGTAAGTCCCCCCCCATACACATGGACCGTGGGCAGTAAGTTCCCCCCATATGCATGGACCATGGGCAGTAAGTCCACCCCATACACATAGACCATGGGCAGTAAGTGTGGGCAGCATGCCCCCCCTCTACATAGGGCCTGTGGGCAGTAAGTCCCCCCCATTACACATGGACCGTGGGCATAAGTGTGGGCAGCATGCCTCCCCTCTACCTAGGGCCTGTGGGCAGTAAGGTCCCCCCCCCATACACATGGACCGTGGGCAGTAAGTGTGGGCAATGCCCCCCTCTAATAGGGCCCGGGGGCAGTAAGTCCCCCCCCATACACATGGACCGTGGGCAGTAAGGGTGGGCAACATGCCCCCCCTCTACAAGGGGCATGTTGCCCACAATTACTGCCCAACGGGTCCATTGTGTATGGGGGGGATTTACTGCCCACAGCCCTATGTAGAGGGGAGGCGCTGCCCACACTACTGCCCACGGTCCATGCGTATGGGGGGGACTTACTGCCCACGAGCCCTATGTAGAGGGGGGGCATCTGCCCACGGATCCAGTGTATGGGGGGGACTTACTGCCCACGGGCCCTTGAATGTCCGAATTCGAACTTTTCAAACTTTCTCTGAGGTTCGAAAATGACTAAACTTTATATTAGTTCGGTACCTCCTATAAATGACAAAATCCTCCCCCAGAGTATAAATGACACACATTCCCCCTAAAATAAAATACCCATAGTATAAATGACACACACACACCCATGTAAAAAATGCTCCCTATACAAGTTGCCCATAAGGATTGTGAACTGGTACATACAAGTTATCCCAGTGAGTGTTCCTAGCACATACAAGTTTGCACCCAGTGAGTGTAAATGGTGGATCATTAGACACCTGTGCTCTCCAGAATCCACCAACTAAACATGGGACATTCCGCACCTCAATGTAACACATGGAAGCCGATTGACCCAGACTTGCTAGGCAAATATATGGTGCTAAGGTTGCGGCTAAACCAGTTTGCTAACGGTTTAGCGCAACTTTATCACCATACCGGCGTGGATGCGGTGGGTTACCACAAAAATCACCCACGCATCCGACGCTCTTGTTCAATGTCGCGTTTTACGCAGGATTTAAGCCAGCAATAGCTGGCGTTAAAATCCCGTAGTGGGCCAAATCCCGCAATCGCGAACGCGATATTAATGCGAACAGGACTTTACCCAGAGAGATAGCAGCTCTGGGTAAAATGAGCCTGATGGTATTTCTTTGAAGGCAAACTCACATTCCTTTAACATTAAATATTAAAAATGATCATTTGAGAACTCACGATTTTCCTGAGTCAAAGCAGAGTGTCTGGCGAGCTTCAGTTTCCTCTCCATCTCTATAATCGGTCCATATAGAAAATATCATCACGAGGAAAGTTAACGTTTTCACATATGGTAATCTGGAAGGTTGAAATCCTGCAGATTATAATCCAGGTCTTGATAGTTTATATCCCAAACAACTATAATCCAAACTTGTTGGCTATATAAGCTGTTTGTCCTACCCACTATGGTTTGGTACGAACTGTCACTGGGCCCGATGTTCTTCATGCCAGCGTTGTAGCATGCAGTGTTAGACTTAGAGTCTTATGCTGTGAAGGTTCTCATTCATCCAGGTCATGGTATATCTGTTGTATTCAATTAGATCAACTGGACTTGAAATGTAGTTCTTGAAGACGTTTCGCTAGTCATCCGACTGGCTTTCTCACAGATGACTTGTACAAGAATCTGTGGCAATTATGTACCCTGGAAATCCCAATTAGCATATCACAGCCAGGTGTTAAGGTGTGAGTTAATAGTGGAAGAGGGTGTTATAGGAAACGCCCAGAGTAAGGTGTTATAAAACAGCATTGTAACATGGCAGACAGTTGTGTCCGAACCCCCCCACCTCTATTTAGGCCTTGGTTTCTTTATTTTCACATAAATGGCCTCCTTAACACCTCCATTGAACCAGTCACGTTCCTTCGCCAGTACTGTTAACATTTCAATCTTCAAGGTATGTCCTTTATCCTTAAGATTCAGATACACGGCTGAGTCATGACCCGAGGAATTGGCTCTTCTGTGCTGTGCCATCGTTGATGGCAGTTGCTTTTGGTCTCCTCCCCCACATACAAATCAGAGCATTCTTCACTGCCTGCACTGCATATATGATGTCGCTTTTCTTGTGTTTGTATTGGGTCTTTCGGATGTACCAATTGCTGCCTCAGTGTGTTGTTCGGTTTAAAGCAGACAGGGATACGAGTGTTTTTGAAAATTCTTCTTAATTTCTCGAGACCCTGCTACATATGGGATGCACCATGTTTCTTCCTCTGTCTTGCTTTTTCCTTCACTGTTGGTACTCGTGTCTTTTCTTTCCTTCTACTTCTTTTGACAAAGCCATTCTGGATATCTCCACAAGTTTTTAAGGGCTCCTCTGAGATGTTTCATTTCTTTAGCCTTCGCCTCTGTGCTAGTGGGGATGTTCTCGGCTCTGTGTTCAGGGTTCTGATGACCCCCAGCTGTGATCTAAAGGGTGGTGGAGTCAAACATCAAATACTGATCTGTGTGTGTTGGTTTTCTGTAAACCTCTACTTCCAGTTTACCATTTTCCTTAACTTCTACCAAGCAGTCCAAGAAAGCCAGTTTGTTGTTTTGTACCTCTTCCCTTGTGAATTTAATGTTTTGGTCTACCGCAATTAATGTGTTCTGTGAAAGCTTGTACTTCCTTCTGGTGGATTTTACCCAGGTTCATCAACATATCTGAACCAGTGGCTGGGTGCTATGCCCTTAAAGGTATAAGCGCCTGTTTTCTACCTCCTCCATTAAAGGTTGGCCACAATAA
This sequence comes from Hymenochirus boettgeri, assembly GCA_019447015.1. Lineage (NCBI taxonomy): Eukaryota > Metazoa > Chordata > Amphibia > Anura > Pipidae > Hymenochirus > Hymenochirus boettgeri. The sequence goes on from JAACNH010000527.1 coordinate 50,135, forward strand.
GGTGAAACTGGAGATCCCATAGCACATCCATGTTTTTGCTTATAGAACTTGTGCCTTAATACCACCTATTTCAAATACAGGGATAAGTCCACAAGGAACACACCTGTTCTGGGTTGAGATCATTTCGCTGGTAAGAGGTGTGTCTTGGCCCTGCCGTTTTCTCACCATGTCAACAGCCTCTTGGTGGGGTATACAAGGAAGAGAGTGTCACATCATAGGACACCATAGTTTCTTTCTCACACCGAGGTACTATATCTCAATCTTGTTGAAATCCTTGGTGAAATCCTGAGAGTTCTGGATTGATGCTGTAGAACTCCCACCAAAGCGTCCTAAGATGTTAGCTAGATATTAGGCCACCTTGTATGTTACCGAGTTGATGCTGCTACTATAGGTCTTAGTGGGGAGCCCCTTCCTTATGTATCTTTGGGATCCATATATGCATGGATGTGCCTCACCAGGGTGAGGCGATGATACATGCTCGGTCAATGGCTTTATCCTTAAGCTGTTGTAGTAAGTCTATGACTCTTTTCTTGTAACGGCTGGTGATCCCTTGTTAAAGCCTCTATGTGTTATCGGCCAGGAGCATGGTCACCTATCATGTAGTCTGAGGTGTTGAGTACCACTGTGCATCTTCCCGTTGTCTGCGTAGAATGGTGATATGAATCTTTCTTGAGGGATGTTAAGGCCTTCTTTCCCTGTGTAGTCAGGTTAGATGAAGGAGTTTTAGCAACTGGCTAAGGCTGCAGATACCTTAAGCGAAATTGTTCTGCCTCACTCTGTGATACCTTATTAACTGTGGATAGAGGCTTCTGTGCTGCTATAATATCCACCACAGGGATGGCTTTAGGGGTGATGGCAAAATTCACGCCCTTACCAGGACTTCCATTTCTGGCTGGGTCAGGGTCCTGTTAGACAAGGTTTCTCACCCATTCCTCCTGTTGATGAAGTGACACTTCCCTCCTTTGTATCCAAGGTAGTTGTTCTCCTTTGGGGCTGTTTGGGATGACAGAATAGAGAACTTGTTCTGTTGCCTTTGTTTGCCTTTACAGTGCTGAGAAAGCTGTGCTTGTTTGGTGAACTCCATCACTCTTTCCCAATTATTGCACAAGTCATTCTGAATGAGAAAGCCAGTCGGATGACTAGCGAAACGTCTTCAAGAACTAATTTCAAGTCCAGTTGATCTAATTGAATACAACAGATACTTACTGAGTCCTTCCCTCTGCACACAATTCATAAGTCAGGGAGTCCTCTCCACTGTGGTAGGTGTCTGCGTAGTTGCGTGGGCGCTGCTGGTCCCTGCTGGCTGGCTGGTGGTACTCATGGTGCTATGGTAGGTCACCTTAAAACGGCTGTAATGCGCAGAACTGTCTCTAGGTCCAGATCACTGGTACATACAAGTTTGCCCCAGTGAATGTGTTTGTCTTCCTTTTGGATAACATCACGGATCAGAAGAGGGAGAACAGCAGCGCTGTAAACTAAAAAAGAGCCCAGGGTGAGGACTAGCGGTTTTCAATTCTTACCCTGGGTACAAAGCATAGAAAAAAAGAAGAGGAGCAGGGAGGAGCTAAGTATAACTTCCTTTAATAATCAAGGTCTTACCTTAAATTTCTTCTTTCAAAATGTATCGGCTCCATCTTCTCAGTAAAGGACTTGTTGCTACAGGAGCAAACCAGATCTTTGTACATTTTCTTACTTTGCAATATTCTAGAACAATATGGAAAAATTAAAAAAAAACAAAAAACAACAATTTCATGGTATTTACAAGAGACATTGCGAAGAACTAGATTGGTTCACAGGCAATTTTACAAAAATGAAAACATACATAATAAAGCATACCATATAGGTACATGTATATCATTTATAAAAGGAGGTAATACCGTTATTTATGAAGGTAAATTAATACACTATATCAAAGTTTATTTACTATATAAATTACAGTCTGTAATAAAATCTATTTAACTTGATCTATGGTATGGAAGTTGCCCTCACAATCACAGTATAACAGGTCTAAAACCCATTTACCAAAGCATGGGACTAAGATGCAGCTGGAGGCAGAAATAACTTTACCATTGTGAGAATCTAGGAACTAATACAGTAAAATGGCCATTAGGGGCGTGCATCCAGTTGTCTCTTGTTAGGAGTATCAAATGTAGCAGAACTAAAACTCCCAATAGCCACTAAAATCTCCTAAAAGTAACAGGAATAGTTACAATACCGTATCTGTCATTCTGCACCCAATATTGTTTTCAGAATAAATCATTTCACTAAAAAATATTGTGTGTCCCCCCCATGCAGATGATAGTGGAACATTCCAACGGACATTGAAATCACTCAGCCACATGATGTCATCAACTTCCATTCCATACCTTACTATACGAATAGACCCATGATATTCTTAGTTATTCAAACTGATGCATATTTGGAAAGAAAATTCCTCCCAGCTGTGTGTTTTACTACAGGACTATAGTGTAATTACTATGTAAAAGGCAATATACAATTTTATTGTAAAACATGGAAAGTGAAAATGGCTGTTACAATCATTGGCTACCAATATTTCCATATCTCTGTCCCCTCTCATACACATCATCAGGGTGTCCTGTCACCAGTAAAGAACCCGATTAATATGCTTGTGAAAGGTTCTCATTCATCCAGGTCATGGTATTCTGTTGCATTCAATTAGATCAACTGACTTGAAATGTAGTTCTTGAAGACGTTTCGTCGTAGCTATCCGACTGGCTTCTCATTCAGAATGACTTGTACAAGAATCTGTGGCAATTATGTTACCTGGAAAATCCCAATTTAGCATATGGACAGCCAGGTGTTAAGGGTGTGATTGGATAGTGGCTAAGAGGGGTTAAGGAACCGCCAGAGTAAGGTGTTAAACAGCATTGTACATGTACATTGATCACAAGCTGGTTGTCATCAGAACCCTGCAACAATAGCCAAGAACATCCCACTAGCACAGAGGCGAAGGCTAAAGAATGAAACATCTCAGAGGAGCCTTAAAAACTTGTGGATATCCAGACTGGGCATTTGTCAAAGAAGTAGAAGGAAAGAAAAGAACAAAAATACACAACAGTGAAGGGAAAAGCAAGACAGGAGGAAGAACAGGTCATCCCATATGTAGCAGGGGTCTCCGAGAAAATTAGAAGATTTTCAAAAAACATCGTATCCCTGTCTGCTTTAAACCGAACAACACACTGAGGCAGCAATTGGTATATCCAAAGACCCAATACCTAAACACAAGAAAGAGCGACATCATATCGCAGTGCAGTGCAGTGAAGGATGCTCTGATTTGTAGTGTGGGGGAGACCAAACAGCAACTGCATCAACGTAGGGCCAGCACAGAAGAGCCAATTCCTCGGGTCAGGACTCAGCCGTGTAATGCATCTTAAGATAAAGGACATACCTTTGAAGATTGTAATGTTAACATACTGGCGAAGGAACGTGACTGGTTCAAGAGAGGTGTTAAGGAGGCCATTTATGTGGAAAATAAAGAAACCAAGCCTAAATAGAGGTGGGGGGGTTCGACACCAACTGTCTGCAGTACAATGCTGTTTTGAACCTACTCTGGCGTTCCTTTAACACCTCTTAGCCACTATCCACATCACACCCTTAACACCTGGCTGTAATATGCTAATTGGATTTTCCAGGGTACATAATTGCCACAGATTTCTTGTACAAGTCATCTGAATTGAGAGGCAGTCGGAGACTAGCGAACGTCTTCAAGAACTACATTTAGTCCATTTTACTAATGAATACAACAGATATAACCCGATTACACAGAGCTTTCCTGATCTACATTAGGGATAGAATCAATATAAATACAACATTTCCAGTTCAACAAACTGACTTTTCTATCAATGTACCCACCACACAGGATTAGACATAATATCAACAAACCTAATCCCCATGATTCTACCTATAAACATTTTCTCAATGGGATTTTATCTGTTATATAATATTATAACACATTATGTAGAAGAGTGAAAGTGGTAGCTGCACTCACCTTGAAAGTCAAGTCAAAATGAAATATTTGATAAATGTTGTGTGATGTCATTCAAAGCAACTTAATATTAATGAGTAATCATTGTCTCCAGCCAATCACAGACAAGTTGATATAATAAACTACTCTAGGGCCGGTATTATCACATATCACATTTAAAGTCCTTTAAATGTGATAACAACCCAACCAATCAAGAAATTTAAGTCTGCATTGACTAGCAATGGTAAAAACCACAATCATTTCCTAGAATCTAAGAGGGTAAAAAACCTCCGCGCCAAGGAAGGATTTTAAGTCACACTAACAAATATCAGTGGTTAGCGGGAGTAACAAATGCCAAACAATAATCAGTACTTACTGATGCAGGGAAATAGGTTTATTAACTATGGTTGTGTTCCTAACTTGTGGTTCGTCCACTTGTTTGCCATGTGAACACCTGAAACATTAAATGGGATAGTGCATCTAATTTCAATGAATTGTTGTGTTTTTAGGGTCCCATCATGTAACATCCTTTATTTTTTTTGATGTAACCACAGTTCCCAAGTACTGCACAGGAATGGATATGCATAGCAACAGCAGTTTGAAGACTATTGGAATTTTCCCAATTGGGGGTGCCATAGACGGCAAACATGTTCGAATCAATCCTCCACCCAATTCGGGGTCGTACTTTTTCAATTATTAAGGCTATTTAGCATTGTTGCGTGCAATAGTAAACGCAAAATATGAATTTATAATGGTCGATGTGGGGAAAAATGACGAATTCAGATGGGGATGTCATTGAAGATACAACATTTAACAAGCTCTTGCAAAGCAACAAATTGCAGTTGCCTAACAACAGTCAATCCACGGAATGTTTGAATTTGTTTCCATAGGTGACGAGGCATTCAGTCTCCATCCAAATCTTTTGAAACCCTTCCCCAAAAAGTACTAAAACCGGCAGCGTAAAATCTTAATTACAGGTTGTCTAGAGCCCGACGTGTAGTAGAGAATGCTTTGGCATAATGCCAGTCGGTTTCGTATTTTTATACAGCTATCAATTTGAAGCCGGACAAAATCGACAGAGTTATTCTGGCATGCGTATTGTGCATAATTATTTAGACGCACACATGTCAATGGATATGCTCCTGGCTCTATGATGGATCAAGAAGATATTCATAACGGCAATACTGTGCCTGGTGAATGGCGCACTGACGATCCCTGGACCAGCTTCAAAGGAGCACACAACAAAACTTCACAGTGATGCTAAAGTGCAGGGAAGAGTATGTCATTACTTTAATGGTTGTGGGCCAAGTAGACGGGCAGGAATATGATGATATAATGGGGAATCTTGGAACATGTGAGCGCACTGGTGTATACCTAGTACATGGTAAAATAACATATGTGATGGTGATGGCATTAAAGGGACTGTTTAATCAATATGTTATAGTAGCTTATTTATAAATAATTGCACACCAAACTTCACACGCTTCACATAGTGGGGTAAAGGATACAATATACATGCATGACGCAAAGTAGCACATATGGACAACATGTTCATTATACTTGTCTTCACTACCCACACATTTGGGTGTACAATTCTTGGGACCCACTCTTGCTTGTTATAAGGCAGTGTAACCTGAATGTCACCTTCGTATGCTGTACAATATAAGCATTTTAAAAGTCCGGAGCCTTTCCATTCATTTGAGGCGTGGTCCTCCGAAGCTCTGGAGCTGCCACAAATATCCCACCAAACTGACACCATCTGGATTCTGTTTTCCATCTTGCCAAGTACTGCCCTTTCCTGGGGTGCAAGAGTAAGTCACCCATGTGTGCATGAAGTGTCCCCATGATGTGAAAAAAGACCCCCCCACCCTCTATACTGTACGACCTTGCTGTTGCACGGTGTTAACCTGTTGTCATCCACAACTGCAATGGCTTCCTCTAGCCAATCAGTCAGCAGATGACCACCACCTTGTGATTCAATCCCAAGCTGCATGGCTGGCTGCGGGTAGCATATCATTATAAGTAATTGGGATCATGTTTGTGTAAATGGGGCTGTGAAAGTTGTGTTGGTTTAGCTTGATTATAGAACTATGTCTGCACCCCCCTGTTGCTGCATTTCTAAAAGGCTAACGGCTGAGGGGTGGATTGACATGGTCCTTGTCCAGAGTTTCAAACACACTAAAGGTCTCTTTGTGGCTGGTTTTGTAGTTTTGCTTTTACCCTGGAACTGGGTAATTCACAAATCACACTTAAATCCTGTCCAACAGTGGTGTGGCAGATTTGAAACGGGAATCAAGCAGGTATGTGAATGTTGTGTAGAGAAATCTATTCCACACCTGCTCTCAAATAATCAAGGTACTTGGACTATTTGTAATGACATTATCTGTAACATATAGGGTAAAGCTCAAAATCTCACATTGGACATATGTGTCAGCACAACTGCATGCTCCATGGGTGCTCATGTTATGTCTCTATTTCGTTGCTTTCATTGGCCCTCGCAATTACAAGGTAAGTGTAAGCATGTACATCACCAAGAATCTCTACTTTCTAATCCTGTACTTGCTGAGATCATAACATCCATGTTGTAGGTCCGAGTGACATCACAGTGTTGAAACCACTAGATGTTACCCATTGTTTACGATGTTTCGAACTTTTGCCTGGGAAACAGGAACACAATTGATGTTTCACATGCAGGTCACCCACATATATACCTCCAAACACATTGTTTAAGGCGTAAATGTAAGCCCAGCCATCTTCTGTCCTGCTGCGGGACTTGCAGGTTCATGACCCAGCAGTCGAAGGTGGCAACGTGCATTGTTTGTATTAAGGCTGTTATATTTAATTAAAGAAAAGGACATTGATCATTCACTGTAGTTTTTCTGAAATATCCAACCACCTGACCTCCAGCCACATCTGCAACGTTGATGCTCACGCCAATCAAAAGTCATTTGGAATGTACAAATATGAAATGCGTTCCTGCTAAAACAATGTCACCTTTGCCCTGCTTCACAGATTGTAAGATATATGATGAGGACCATGCTAACTGCATACACATATGGTACACATTTTGGATGATGAAGCAACAATCTAGGCACATGAAGCTCACTTTGCTTTACTACTGTGTCCAAACATTTGATGTAAACTAGTATGTTGCTTCCAACTATAATGTGATGCTTTTTGCAGCGTCTAAACTTGGGTGCCAAATTTGCCATCACCACAACCACAGGACCATTCTTTATGTCCCTGATATTATGCCAAGATCCTAGCTTGACAGGAAGGCTGAAACAGCAGGAAAAACTACACAGTGTGCTGTACAAAGATACATCTGGTGTCTATTACCCAGACATCTACTTCCTGACTGTAACCTTCCTGCCAATCTAATGTATTGACAAAAGTGGCAACAAAATAGCATTAGTGGCACCTGAACATGAGAGTATGTGCCTGGCCAAGGCAATGCCACACTCATAGTAAGGTTTTCCAGTAATGAATACACCTGTATAGGTTGTGTGTAGGGGGGACCTAGTTGTACACTATTACAAGGGTCCTGACATGTCACACATGGGATTTAATATCACTAGTCGCTTGCCATTTGCAATAGGAAATTCAGTAAATGATTGCCAACTGTTGTTTCTTTCATGGTATTTCCTTAGGAGACACAAAGCAAAGTGTGTGTCAATTGTGGCCAACCAACACACTTTCTTACTCATATGGGTGTGTATGCTGCTCAAAATACTTAAATGCCATTTCAGTTATATGATGTTATACAAAAACAATAACATTTTTGGTGTTTTCATGTGCGAAAATTGTGGCAGAGGAAACCATTTCTCTCCACACACATAGATGTCCAGTGTATATGAGTCAATGGCTGCATGCTGCAGGTGTTTCTCAGTTTACCTTGTCTACGTGGAAGATGAACACATGAATGCTGTGTACTTTGGTCAGGCATGTGGTCATCTTGTGCAAACTGTGACCTTTCATATTTAATAATAACACGAACATTCATGTGTCCAATTGTAAATGACAAACTGCCACAAATTTTTGTAAATAGGCGGTTCTGCTTTTTTCCCAGGTGCAGGGGTTACTCTATGCTACAAGGTTGGCTTGAGTTAACAGTAATTGTAACTATTCTATGGCCAGTTTTGGAAACACTAAATAGACGTGCCTTTAGACGTAGACTACTACTCTATATAAGCAGCGCCAAAATGCTGATTATTGTGACAACGTCTAAAAGCAAGACATTTCGGTGTTGACACCTGGTGTCTATTAAGGATAAAGGTTGATAATTTGCCTTTCGTGCAAGCACTGGTATGCCCTTGTTTGAGGATGTACTTTTTTGCTAGCCTACAGTTATTTCGGGTCTTCCTGTCTCCTCTTTCCACACATACCCACCCATAAACACTGACCACAATATACAATCCCCTTTGTAGAACCTCTGAGAAGTGATTGCATGCGATTTTACAACACTGCTTGGGATGAGTGTACTAATCCCACCCTATAATGTACTACATACAGCAGTTGCCACATGGGAAAGTGTCCTGATTAAAGAGTAATAAGAAAATGTTTCTCTGTGTTGAAGGGAAAGCTATGTATTCTCATAAAATACAGTATCCCTTATAGGCGTACAATGGCTGTTGAGTTCCTCTACTAACCCGCACAGAAATGTAGGCAACAATATAGTGCATACAGACCTTGACACTTCCAATAATGATCAACTGCGCTTATTGTGCTCTTCAATCAGGCACTTTCCCATGCAGAAAATGTGGTGGCATGTAATTCCATACACCAAGGGATGTACTACACTACATCATGCCTTACTTTGCAAACTGCTCGACCAAGGGACTTGTATATTTTCTTAAGTGCACGTGCGGGTGTGGGTAATGTTGAATGCAGTGGCTGGAAACGCATTTTGCTCATGACTGTCTATTCACATTCCTTTGTAGCTGGTTGGGATTGTCAACATGGTCCAGAGCAATTGACACCCACATCTGTTATGCTTAAGGTGTACACGCTCGTTTATGATGAGCAGTTTTCACAAACACAGCTTCCAAAATGGAATTCCACATGTCTGCATATGTAATTGTGTAACCACCAAAGTGAATAGGGACCTGAGTGTTACCCAAAACATATCAAGTTAATCAACATCACCACCCAAATGAAGACACTCATCATGACGGCGTGTATATTGCTACGCTACTACCTTGTAATAAATCTCCATGGTAATTACAACTTGACGTCATGATTGACAGTTGTTACTTGTGTCCAGGTAGCACCTCCATGACTGGTTTTGCCAGCCATCCACACCTACAAGAGTGGTTGTTTGAGTGGCAAAATACATACTAGGGTGTTTGATGTGATACATAAAGAGGACTTGGTTACCTATTAACACATTAGCCTAGAGTTTAAATGTTGATGTTCAAAGAATGGTATATGTTGGGAGGTAAAAGCTTTGCATAGAAAAGCTATGTGTGTATGTGAGCTCCTTTCTAAAAGTGTATATGCAGTTAAAAATGTTTGATTATGCGTTTTGATTTAGTTTGGACTGTTTGCACAGCTAGGTATGTAACGTCTCATTGAGTGTCAACATACCACAAAAGGCACACTTTAGTTTGGCCTAAAAGGATGTGCCAGTATACATGAATCTGACTAGGAAGTGACTTAAACTGAACAGATATATTACAAATGAGCCCAATAACAATGATCACACCTAACTCTCTTACACATTGTTGTTCCCAGCTCACTTATCAGAGTTAAATTCGATTGTGGGTTTACCAAAAGTAAAAAGATGGCTGTCAACAAAATACTTTTAATATACAGTAACATGCACATTGTTATGCATGCGTTATCATACCACCTTCTTTTCAGTGTTCTCCACTGTAAGTTGCAGCGTGGTTTACACATAAGAAAGGCAAGTAAGGAACCAAACCAGCCAGTTAGGCCAATATTCACCTAAATATGATATGTAGGTCAAAAAAACTGTGTATCGTACATATTTGCACTTGGTATGGAAAACCGGAGGCTAAACAGGTTTTACATTACTTTCAAAACCTCACTCTGCTATACATCATTTTGCCTATACTAGCAAATATAACTGCACTACCTTACAATTGGGTATATTGGGTATCTTGTGACACCTGAGGCTTGGAAAACATATAATTGAGTGTTGGGTTGGTGAGGATGGCATTGGAGTATATTGTGCACATGCCTTGCTGGTGGATGCCAACTGGGATGGGTTATGTGGTGGTAGTGTGTCACATACAAGATGGCTGCTTCTGTTTAATTAGATTGCCACCACTATTTAGCAATTGCGTTAGGAGAGGCTCCACAATGAAATTTCGTTGTGTAGGGCTCATTCTCCTCAGTTTATGTGCAAACAGTTGCCGCAATGGAATCAAATTCACCTCCCCTTGAGTGAGCAACTGTAGCTGCATAGTCCATGACGTTAGTGCAAATCTGCCAGTATTTTTTGCTAGTCTTCTAGCAGCAGATGTGTTGTCTGAGGAATGTGCTGGGGACTAAGGGGTTGGGCTGTGTTACACTGTTGTTGTGTATCCTGTGTGGGATGTGACAAAAGAGAAGGCAGTTACAGCACACGTTATCAAAGTCACATTGGCAGATCATGATGTGTTATCTTATGCCCCCAAGGTCCAAACAATCAATACAGATAAGTCTGCTCAAAATGGTACATGTGACTGTACACCACACATGCAGTGCATGACTTCTTTGTATGTCATTCAAAAGGTGTGCCATGTAATGTGTTGAACACATACGTCACCTGCTACCCACCCGCATGTATAAATAATCATCAAAGATATCGCATTCCATACTTATTAAAAATGTTTTAACAATTAATGTCATTTACGTTTGCCACCCTTTTATGGGGCAACTAACTTCTCCTCAACCATTAAGGGCAAATGGGTGATACGTAGGGAATGTAACATTTGTCAAACAAATGTGCTCCATTTGAATCTTTCATGCTGAAACAGACAAATCTATCCTGCATGTGACAGAGAAATGGCTTGGGCACAAGTGCTAAGTCAATTGCGTTGCCTCAAGAGAAGCAATTATAATTTCGATGTTGCTTCAATAGCCACATTTTGCTCCATTGCCATGGACAGTGTATGCCGTATTATGTGTCTACTTGTACGTATGTGAATGATAGAAATACGTGCTGTGTTCCATATGGCTTTTGGAAAAGGAAAAAAGTAAATGATACAGTGCTCTTAGTTTGGCATGTGGTGCTAAGTTCTTTGTACTCACCTAACTAATGAAAGTGTCATATGCTATGTGCAGCTAGCATGCATTATGTATTTTCATGTCCACTAAACATGCTTACTTCGGTAGCCTACATGCATGGCCAACATAGATTGGCAGCAATAGCAAGCTTTCCCTCTCTAAACTTCATAATTACTGTGAATGGAGAGTAATTAGAGGCACAATTACACACATTGTGCTGGTATTGTAAATGTGCATGTACATTATAGGGGACCCAATGAGCGCACCAACACAGCTGTTCATCATTCCAAAGAAATACACATGTCATGGGGCAATGTTGTAGGGTATTCATTATGACTACAAACTTGGCTGTGAGTTAAATGAATGTCTTACATATGACAGACTGGCCATGTTGTAACAGGTGCGCTCAAACAATTTAACAACACATAATGTTCCGTTACTACTTAGACTATTGGATGCCTTCACAGATACAACCATTTCTCGCTGATGACTAGACTTACCGCAGAGGAGACACATTTCTTTGCACCTATATGTACACTGGATGTCTACATCATTGGGAGCATTTGGCATTGTGCTTGTAGAGGGTCGTCACACATCTTGGTCGATGGTAATGTCAACAAGTCAAAATACCATAAACGGTGGCACATAGATGTCTTCGGCAGAAGTGCCGAGATTTGTGGGATTGTTGCACCTTTCTGTATTTCCTTTTTAACACGTTCTTAGGTTAGCTATCTTGGGTTCTGACAACTCCACAGTAGCTTTTGGATTGACGGTTTGACACAGTTGAACTAGTTTGTCATATGGCCTCAGCCCTCAACATGTCGGTTAGAATATTCTTTGGACTTGATGCGCCACAAAACAAGGCAGCTCTCGTACTGTTCTATGAAGAGGCGCAGAATTCTGGGCAAAAAATGTTCCGCCATTCTACACACCAGAAAGAAGCAAGATATGTCCCGTTACATAGGGCAACGGTGTAGTGAATACAGCAGCAGAAAATAGATGAAAAGCAATGTCCTGGTGCATGTTTGTAACATCAGACTTACCACACATGCCTAGACACTTTGTGTATAGCATCATCTAACTATTTTGCACATGAATTGTTAGTAATCAACTAACAAGTATTAGCATGCACATTGAAGAATGTTGGAGCAAACAGTGTTGCAGTGGTGCACATTACACGACAAGATAGCCACAAGTTCACCACTACAATAATGTCTCAGTACATCTTGCACATTATTGGGCAATTGAATTGTATCCACAGAAGGGAAACAAATGACACTGCCCTTCTGTTATGCCCTTAATATGGCAATAATGTTAGTTGTGCCATATGTTGGAAATGTCGTGTGCTACTGTCAATGGCCACTGCCGCTACTTACACATTTCACTGGCCCCAAGTCCAAGCAGATCATGTCCATGTGCGTTGGACATGTGTCAGACATGCTATTACTGCATAACCGTGCATTGCTTAATGTGAAATATATGAATAATGTTCCTATACTTAATAATGTGCTGAGATCTCAATGATTTGTGCCGGGTAGTCATTTTGTACCAGGGTCATTTGATATACTTGCACAGCACAGCCCTACCGATAATGAAATAATGGGTAGTGCAAGCCACATTTATCATGAAAAGGATGAAAGTAAGCAGCAACTGCACTGGCCATATAACATTGTGGTGGCAGCAGATCAAGCACCTTTCATGCAGCCTAGGCAAGCCCAGGTGCCTTAGAATGTAACTACTTTGGGGACGTTGGCCAGGGTAAATGTTAGGCAATCTAAACCTAGCGGTGTTAGGGTTTCCTTCTTATGTGGGAACATTAACATGTAAAGTATGCCAATATGTATTGAGTCCACATACAAAGACTACACACGCCTAGGTAATATCCTTGGAGACTTCACATTTATCTATTCTTGGGTTACAAGTATCATATTGGAGGCGTTATACCATTCCCCTGTAGTGCATTTGGAACGCGCAGGAAGTGTAAGAGAACAGTTGGATACTCTTTAACTTGCAGGAGCAGTAAGAAACCAAAAGACAGTAAGGGTTTGTGTTCAAAAACAATCCAGACCAAGTGTACAGTATCTATAGGATAATGCAGCCCCCACTTTAAATGTTAAGGATATTATAAGTAACTGAGCCCTCAGTGACCATATGAAATCTTATGTCGCTGGGCGAGCCCTATTTTACAGGCCACGAAAGTCCCAGGTGACTTCTAATATCCTTTTCATTTACACTTGGGGATGCCTTATTGATTGTAAGCTACCGCTTTGTGGCTTCTGGTTCCCTGCACCTGATGGAACCTTTACATTATAATACGGGATCATGCACCCCAACTGTACATTATAAGGATATTATAGTCAACAGGAGTTCCGTGACATATCAAAGCATGATGCCGCAGGTCAAGTAGCTTTTATACAGGCATATAAATCCAAGTGACTTCTAATATTCTACTTATTTACACTTCGGGGTGGCTTTATTTATTATAACTATGCCTTTGGGGCCTGTGTTTCCTTCTTCTCTGGAACTGTAAGATAATAAGGCTATAATCTTACAGTTCCTCCCCATTGGAATCCACACAGGGGTATGTTATGTAAGGGTATAATTGTAACGTTCCTCCCATAGACATGCAGTACAAGGGTAGTTGTTAAGGATATTTGTTCACCTTGACCATGGCTGCAATCTCTAAAATGTACTTGGACAGTGCAGTAATAATTGTATATGGTAGGGCAATTAGTGAGTCCGTAGTAATTGCTGATAATGTACAGTTTTCCAATTCTTCTCATCTATGTAATGAAAGTGCATGCATTATGCAGAACTTCTATTAATTATGTACGTGATTAATGTCTGATTATATGTGTTGTAGGTAAGTTAGTTGGGTGTTGTTAAATTTAATATAGGAGATCATGTCAAATACCTGAATTCTTGCACTCTGAGTCCAATATAAAATGGGTACGAAAATCAGACGATCTTCCTGGACGACTCTGTTGGTCTTTCTGAGGTTGAAATGTTCGTGTGGCCCAGAAAACGCTCACAGCCCGAGGTGAACAAACTATAACATCGTCCTTGTGCTCCACGAGCGCAACGATGCACGAGCACAACTAAGCACGAGCGCAACTACGCACAAGCGTCAACTACGCACGAGCGCAACACGTACAGCCCTGGAAAGAAACGCCCATCTCAATTAAGAGACCTACGTCACTTCCTGGACTGCCATTTTAGAGACCTTATACACATGGACACGCCAGAAGTTGAGTCAGTGAGTTACATAGTAACACAGTGAGTGACTGCCAACTACGCTCCAACATCTCTGTTTGAAGAGATACAGATTGAGATGGAACACCGCCTGGACAGACCCCTGGCAATGCTGCAAGGAAGCTCCAAGAGCTCTGGGAAAAAAGAGGCACAGGCCTGTAGTTGAAATGGTGGACTTCCAGTACAGGGCCTCTCCAAGTTGCCGTGGAGGAAATGGTATACATGGTAAAATATTGGATAAATTAGATTATGACTGACGCCATAAGAGTTACCATTATCAAAATAAGACAAAGACAAACTTCTACAACAACGTGTCATTCAGGGTATTGCCAAAAAATTTTCCTCAAACAGGTCGAAAGACCAATTACGAAAACGATGGTCGGATTTGAAGCAGCGCGAGAAGTTGCAGTTAAAACCGATTCGTCGAACCATCGAAAAAATAAGTACACCTATGTAAATGTCATGGTATGCTTGCAACCATTTGTGCCTATACAACGTCACACGTTCCTTCGATCTAACGAACGAAGTATAAACACGCGCAACAAAACACACCACAACAGCAGCCACAGGCGACCACATATGATAACTCTTGACTTTCTATATGTGACAGCAACTTCAGTAAGAGATTGAGAAACCAAAAAGTTTAAGGGTGTTCAATGTCGTTAGTGGCTATGTTGTCCCATTGTAGATGGAACATTATGATCCAGCACAGTGGAGTTTGGATTGTTTGAGGAAGTTCTGTAGAAAAAAGAAGCGTATCCCTCAACCAAGATTATCTGTAAGCAGCTGTCACTTAAATTGATGCCATAACCTTCTCTTTGTCCTTTAGGAAGAGACAAAAAGGAACCAGTCCCCAGCAAAAAACCCAATCAGGTTGTGGTTTGTTACCAGGATTTGGAGGAGCGAGCACTCTGGCAAGGATTGCCAAACATGGACCAGGTATGTATGCATGCTACTACTTGACATGAGGCGGGACATGAGGACTGTGTATTTATTTCCAACGTACCATGGTTGCATGTACCTTTCGCAACGGTATTTGAGGTACCTTCTAGTGTCACGACTGTTGTTGAATCAGCACATACTGTAGTGTAAGCATTGCTGCACTATAACTATGTATATAGGGTTGAAAACATCACCCTCTTAGCATTAGGGTCATCAAAAAGGTATCCTTTGAAAGTTATATGCGACAACACCCTGACTTGTAGGTGCCGTCACCACACCGCATCATCTTATATTGACTGGATGTCACATCAGCAGATGCCATTCACCAGACCATGTTTAACAACTTGTTTGTGCTTATCGCTCAGCAGGTTGGTTTATATTAATTACAGCGTTTGGGATATATATTGGATTATGCACACCTAGGTTCGAGAGTCATACTGGATCTTATCATGGCAGAAAAGTTGCCCCACAATATAAAATGTTGCATGGAGCCTACACTTGGAGACACATGGGTGCAAGTCAACGTGGATCTTGATTTTCCTTCACTTAGTTAACTGGCGCGAACCTTCATTATGTCACCAGTCGCCCTTATATGCCCTGGTGTTTTACTTTTCCTCATCTCAGGGTATCAAGAGAAAACAATGGGTGCTCACATACTACACATCATAGGTGTAATTTCAGAGTGATAATGCGCCACCTGCATTGCAGTTCGAGTGATTTCAAAGCACCGCCTGAAAACTCCAAGGTGACTTCCATACCTTATAATTTAGGTGTGCGTGACAGTATTATAACATTAGCCCCTTTGTGGCTTGTTTGTCCTTTATCTTCGGGAAGTGTACCTTATAAGGCTACAACGTAAAACCTTCCCCATCCAAAACCCAAAACAGGGAGAAGGTGATATAGTGGATACTGCTCCACCAAATGGTTAACTTCTAAGGCTATTGAGAAGTCACACATGGCGTTTCACGGACCTATAAGAGGCACGATGCCGCACGGCAAGTAACATTTTAACAGGCCACGCAACCCAAGTGTGATCCACATGTCTTATCATTGAAAGTTGGTGGTGCTTTTATTGAGCATACGTACCCACTTTGTGACTTGGGGTTTCTTCTCCTGCACTGTAAGATTATAAGTGCTAAATCTAGGTTCCTCACATAGACTTCCAGTTACAGGGGTAGGTTTATATCATCGAACATATCCCCTGGTGTGGAGTTTCGATGTTGAGACATTTAAGATTATGGTCTTCCAAAGTTACAGATCCATAAGGAGAAACAAAGAAGAAACCCACAAGGGGCAGAGTGATAAGAATTACTCACCCACCAGCTGTCAATTTAAAAGGGATATAAACGTCTCTTGGCTTCCCCGCCCTGTTACAAAAGCTCTTGAACTGCGGGCCTGGTGCGATAATATTGTCACGGAACTCCTTGGGACTTTTAAGTTGTTACACTCCACCTAATTGGATTTGAACTGCTGGGAAATTAGACAGATGAATAGTATAACTTCGTAGGTTCCACAAGCAGTAAGGAGTCGTACTATACACACAGGGCTAGCATTTGGCAAACAATGGGGGCAGCTCTTGACAATAAGAGGGACTGGCAAGTCACTTAGGAGTTCCAAGCCCTGCATACAAGCTAATGGAATGGCAGCCTCACATTGCTTCAATCTCCAAGAACATTCAGAATTTCACAGAGTCCTAACAAATGACCTTGTGGGTCCTAATCCCACTTTCTAAAATTTTCAGTAAAGTCCACACGTATAGGCGTACATTGGTGACATTTGTTCTTCAAGTTGACCCTTTATATCAATTGAAAAACACCGTGGAAGATATGTTCATTTTGGTCAACAGACAGATAGGATCAGACCCAAACATAACTACAAGTTCCGTGTGAAGACATCAAGTCCAGTGTCCAAGCACAGAGGTCCCTCAGTGTACATTATCATTGTGGCAATGTTAGACCTGGGACCACTTAGCGTGATAAAGTACAATAGTGTGAGCTACAGGATGTTTCACCCCAAGCAACATTTAAACCCATCCATCGAGCTAGAACCACGTCTAATATGCTATTCAGCTCCACCACATCTCCTATAGACCTTTGGTGTGGCCAGATGGTGTTCCTGGACATAACTTCCACCTACAAAGTGGAGTGACCTTATTGGAACAACACCCTGACTAGATAAAGGTGGTTAGTCAATATGGTGTTACCATTGACAAACGAGCTACAGTGTATCAAACATGTTGTGATGCGCACATGAAATTGCACTTTGATTATAGCAAACCTGTGGAGTGTTTATGGATAGGGTCGTCAATACTAAAAAATTTAAAATGGCAAAACTAACCGGTACCCATTCATTGTTGTACCCCAAATTCTTACTACTTTGGTCTTGTTTCTACTTGAATCATTGGTCCCCATTTGGACCAAGAGTGTGTGTATATGGACCGATCGTTCGATGTGAACGTTTACGGTCGTGACTACTTCACAAACAATATTCTTTACTCTGGGCGACGGTACCCCGTTTTAGCACAGTCGGCACCGATGGATGATATATGGATAGTTGTGAAGTGAGTAGATATAATGGCTGAAAACTGGGACAATCCAACCAGCTTATGGTCTGGGGACAAGCATATATAATGTATACAAATGTATTGTGCAAACGCAGCTATAACACTTTAGGCCCACTATTGCCTTTTCTTTCATGTAACACATGTTACTTGAATACTATAAGGTACACCCAGTAGTGTAATTGTAGAGGACATTCAGGTCCACACTATACTCACTTCCAGTCAAGGTCAACAGAAGGCACAAGGGGTAGTTATAATAAGTACGGGATTGGCCTAATAAAGGGATATTTGAATTATTTTCGTGCTTGTAGTAAAGGTTGTAGGTGATGACGATCATCTACGTGTTTGGACAGTGAAAATCATCGGTTTACTTGTAATTCCTACAATGAACAGTGGTGGGATGAATGATCCACTATATACTGTTGAGCTGTTTTTGCCCACTATTTTCTACCTTTCACTGTACAAGAACCACTTACTAGTGAAATTGAAGCATGGCGGTCATGTGAAGAGTTACCACCAACATTACAAGAAAGCATGTCATATTGCAAGCTTGTTTGGCAACACCCAAATATGTAATTGTGTGGGTAAACTTGATAGGCATTCACATGATCTGTGCATATAATGGTAATGTATCACTCTTTACATATGTTTGCTTTGCATGAATAGGGAATGGACATTAGGGCCGTAATAAAAAAGTCCCAATCTATCCCTAACGCCAATTTCTACATAATGGTTTGTTGAAGCAGTTTATGGCCCCAATGTATTTTTAGACAACCAGAAATTTAGCCAATATTAGATCAGAGATATAGGACACTCATTGGCCTATTATATTAGTCTACAATCATTGTCAAGTATTAGCCTTATCCGCGGGATTAGAATAAATATCCCTCACTAGTCCCCCGGACTCTGATTGATGCCTGTCGACCAACTAAGAGACACTTTTTTAAACAGCGCACGGGGATAGAGTTGACTACACTCTTGTAGTCACAAATTCTAACTCCACTTTATTTGTATTATTACATTGGGTTTTTCACAAAAGAAAAAGTGGGCGTGTTGCCAGACACATGTCTGCCGATGACGTACTAACCTTGGAATGTAGGAGGCAAAAGACTTGAGATAACGTATTATCTATGGCCATGAGAAACAGCTTGGGCTTGGTACTTTTGAGAAAAACAACTAAGAATATGACCAAATGGCTGAAAAAACAAAATGGCGTGCTATTAGGCTAATAGTGATTATTACAATATATACAAAACCTAACACTCGGAGGCAAAGTCTACTGTATTGACACTGGTAATATGTTGATGCTTTAATGACCTTATTATTTTTGTCCATTTCATAGATGTTGTGCTTGTGGCCAGGAGACGAAGGATCTAACGAGGCCCAGGCTAAATTACAAAACGTGCCTGCATAATGACCACAAGATCAAAGGCTAATCTAAAACAGTCTGGAGGAAGATTAGAAAGTGTGCAGCGTTTCTCGCTTTGAATGTAGTGTTCTACACAACTGGAGGTTTTTTGTACAGTTACTATCGATGTGTGACCAGATGTTTAATGTTTAAAGTTATATTAACTATGTATGAATATGTAAGTAATTAGCTAATATTTTGCAGTCAAGAAACAAGTGCATTTGGTTTAGTGCACAGTGAGGATAAACGATACAGTTCCAAATTTGTATGGTCACACACTGATTTGCAGCATCAGCAAAGTCATTCCAACACATACCATTACACTCAATCCACACATACGCTGTGTGTGTGATCTGTACACTACCTAACAAAGGTTTCCAATGTAAGCAGCCGTCTTGCTAGATTGGTGTTTGCCAATTATCTTGTGCTGCTTGAACGTTTGGAAAAATGCAAAAGTGGCATGCCAGTAATCCATTTTGTACATGAAAAAGTTTGGTAAAGCAATTGAACCAGTGCTGTCACCATTGCCACAAAGTGCTGACTGAACCCATGTTTTTCCATCTAGCGTTCCTGTAATTTACTCACCATACGTATGTGATCCTATATGTCCATTGATGTTTGTTTGTATATACATATGAGGGACTTATTGAACGGAGATTAGTAGGGTTTCACATACAATGGGTTCTATATAACGCTCACTGTGTTGCTATGGAGAAGCCGACCTGTTGTATTGCTACAAAGGGAGTGCAAGCTTGGATGCATATACCCAAAGGATGCACAGAAGATGACCACATTGCTTAAACATTTGTGTCATAGAAGTATGGCCTTGTGAAAGCAATGTGAATGTATGTATATGATCCTCCCAGAGGTCATCCTTGCCACCCATCAACATATGTCGCATCCAATCCACATTCTAAGTAACTCACCATGTCCCTGACAATGAGTTGAAGCACTAGCTTTGGGGATTCATGTTTTGTCAACATTGCATGCGCATTACTGGTCAGCAACTATGGGCTGTGGCGGCAAAATTTATGAATCTAGTATGGTGTAGGCTTTAGAAGGAAGCCGAGTGTAGCATCATCCTTCATATGCAGAAGCTTGCCAGCAAAACAACGTACGTCCTGTTGACACTGTGTAAACATAATTTGCTAACCATGTCTTTCTAACGGTATGTTTGCTCAGAAACATTACATAACTATGCTGACAATTAGATTTATTGCTTATTGTGCAAATTGGGACAATGTATGTCTTGCTGATTGTTGGTATTAAACAGTTACAGTCTGTGAGTGGGTGAGTTGGATGCATTGGCAGCCCCCCAGACACATGTTGTTGACAGCTATTTTACACCATCCTACATTTGTTTATGTGTCAAACAGTTGCACATTGCACTTGAATTACAACTAGAAAAAGGGAAAAGTTTAAGTATAAACTTTGAATTTGGCTTGGAAATAGAAAGGACCTGCATTTTGGCAGGGAATTTGTGTGTTTGTGCGTGCAGATTTAACCAATAAGGAATGTCAATTATGAGACAATTGATTGTGTTTTTACGTTACCACTTTAAATATTGAAGCCATGCAAGATTAAAAGGAGTCGTGGTGGTGTTGGATAGTTCATATCACGTGAATGGGGTTATAAAAAACAAAAACAAGTTTTTTAGATTATTGATCAAAATTTGACTTTGGACTTTAGTTCCCTTTAAAGTTGGCTGCCAAACAGTAAATGGATAAGTAATGATATAACAGTAGTTTATGTACCCGGTCGGAGGTGAGAGTTTAAAAAAAAAACTTTTTTGAGATTGGTCAAAATTCGGTTTTTTTACGTAGTTACCTGTTACGTATGGGCTTGCAACAGTAATGAGGGGTAGGTCAGTAGCTGTGTATACTGTATCACGTTGGGTGTTAAAAAAACTAAATTTTTGATTTTGATCAAAATTTACTTTTTTGACTTTAGTTACCCTTTTAAAGTATGGCTTCCACAGTAATGATAAGTAGATCAGTGAGGGTGTAGTGCCTGGTCCCTGGTTGGAAGGGTAATGTCCTTTTTTGTGTTTACAACCATTAAACTATTTGTATTGAGATAAATCTAAATTAGTTTTTTTACTGTTAGTACCCTGTAAGTATGTGGCTGCCACTGTAACTGGATAAGTAGATCAGTAGGGTGTTGTACCTGGGTCTGGTGTGGAGTGGGGGTATGTATTTTTTGTTGTGTGACCAACTATAAACTATCTTTATTGAGGATAAATTCTAAATTTGTTTTTTTGATTTTAGTTACACCTTAAATATGCTGCACCCGTAATGGATAAGTATCGTAGGCATGTGTACCTGGGTTGGTTGAGGGGGGTATGTATTTTTTGTGTTTACACCATAAAACTATCTTTTATTGAGAATAATCTTAATTTTTTTTTACTTTAGTTTACCCTTTAAGTATGGCTGCCACAGTAATGCATGAAGTAGTTTATGGTGTTGTACTGGGTCTGGTTGAGGGGGTATGTCTTTTTTGTGTTTATAACCATAAAACTATCTTTTTTGAGGATAATCTAAATTAGTTTTTTTTGACTTGTTACGGCCTTTAAATATGGCTGCCATGGGAATGGCAAAGGTAGGTCATTAGGGTGGGTGTTACCTGGGTCTTGTGGGGGAGTGGGGGTATCACCTGTTGTATTTATGACCATGAAAAAAAACGGTTTTGAAATATCCACATTTGCGGATTGTACATATAGTCTATGGAAAACATGTCCGAACACTTTCTGCTGATAAACACCCGTAACGCTTCCGCGGATATCCTGAGCGAGAAGTATAGCACACTCCCCATATGCCCCGCACATCTGTACCGATTTTCATGTCTCTAGATAACACAAACTGTGGGAGGAGATACTGGTCCAAAAAAGGAAGAAGAAACGGAAGCAGAAGAAGAAGAAGAAATAGAAGAACAGTAATTTGGCTTTCAAGCTGTGTTTTACTGTTATTCAAACGATTATGAAAATTGGCAGCTGTTTAGGCTTCTACAGCACTTTTTTCTTGCGCAAGTCAAATCCAGGGGCTACTCACGTTTTAGCATGGGGGTACACATTAGTTTTGTACTTTCCTGATGTGTTTGTGTGGTGCTGTTTGACATCCCATGCTAATTGTGGCATACAAAGGGGGGGGGGGGGGGGTGACGGCAAGTCGCATGTGTGTAGTGGCGGATGCTGAGTGGGTGCGAGGGTGCTTTATGGGTGCAGCGTCTGGGTCGTTTCAGTGTTGCAATTTGTTAACTATGTAGGGTGGTGTATGTACAGGGGTGTGGTGGTCGCTCGGACACTCATGCAGTCAACATCTGCTGTGTGCACGTTAGTTTTTTGCCCATCGACCTGTATAAAAAGTTCAAGGAGATCCCTATGTAGCCTTTGGATGTGACGGGAAAGCACACTTTTACATGTAAGGCGAAAAGTTTTGAAGTATCTGAGCGTGTGTTACTTATATGTTTTTAGGCCAAGCCCATGTTGTTGAAAGTTTTATTGACTGACCTACTCTACAAGTATTTTAATGTGCTTTCATGGTTAAAGAAAGGCAACTACAATTAAGGTCGGTGAATGTTAGAAGCTGGAAGCTGTAAAATACCGGTGCCATATTTTGCTATCCATATGAGCCGCCACAGCCTCGCTGTGTGCCTTTGAATTCTGACATTTCGTACTGGATTTCAGAATGTTAACCTCTTCACCTGTGAATGTCCTCGTGCGTTCTGGTGCTTGAGCCTAAAACATCAATGCTATGAGTTACGTGCACACGCACGTGCACGTTAGTTACATGCATCATGTTTGAGGCCTAAACCGGAGAGTGCACAGCACTCCAAGGCCTTACTGGGTTTTAAGCTCAAGCAGGGATGTACGTAAGTCACACACATTACGTTTGAGGCCTACGCAGCAGATGCCGGGAAGTCACAAGCGTACTGTTTGAGGCTCAAGAGCAGAAAAGCCAATGAAAGCTCAACTGTGGCTTACCTTAAAACTCTGCAAACCAATATCAATGAGGTCAGCTGTTTTGAAGGCCCAAGGTAGTCTCATGACGGCCATACGTATAGACAAATATGGCAACATTTGTGAATCTGCAGCTTGCAAACCATTATAACTATTTCGCACTGCAAACTTATCGTTTTAAGGTGTGAAGTGCTGATGTACACGTGAGGTTGTTGGCCTATTTGATGGCCACAGGTATGTCACATGTGAAAATGCACTTGACCATTTTTTTGCCCATAATTAGCCCATTAATAAAGACTATGCTGGCAACTGACATATTGTTTTTGTACATCACTTGGACTGCATAGCATGTTGTCACAATAAAATTGAAGGTACATTGTGTCAACATATTGTATTTCAATATACATTGGACAAAGGCCACTCTGTTTTAAACACATAATTTATGTTTTAAAAATGTTTGTCTGAACCGTATTACCTGCCATCAAAATGTGTATCCAATGTTCAACAGCAAACACCGGCTGAAAAGTATTTGTAATACTTATTTTATTTGATGCTATCTTGGCTTTTGTAATAAACAATTAATTGCTCCAGCACAACATGCGTCTGTGGTGATGGTATGGTACTGCCTTTCTTGTAACATACACAACCAGTAGCCTTTTGTTATGCGGCTCACACGCATTGGAGTTACACGTTTGACTTTCTAGTGTCCACAGCCTATACCAACACATTTGGGGGAGCACTACAGACACCCAGTGTCAGTGGAAGGGGGTGACTCATAACAGAGGTATTTTTTGGGGGGAAAGACAGATAATCCTCCTTGTTCTTGTTTATGGCTAAGAACCCATATATCCTCCTTCAACTTCCTAACACACACACTTGTCATCAACATGCCAAACTTATGTGGCTGGTACTTCAAGCATTTAGGGGGAAAAACTGTAGCAACATTTCTCAGTACAAAAACCCTAACCACAATGACATCAGTGGTGATGCACTGGCATGACTTGTGCCAAACCTGCAGACTTCAGCGTATCAGCCCCACAACTTGAAGGACAATAATTTTTATTTAATGCCACCCTACCCTTGCTTGAATTGGTGGATTATACATAACATTATGCACTGGCTCATGTGAATGAAAAGGATGGAGTATGTCACAAGAATATTGCATCATCTGAAATACTCGTCTGGCGCATATTTGGTTCACACGCTATAATAACCCTTTCTATTTGGGTGTGCATTACTTGATACTGACGCGAACATTGATATGAATTTCCACCATCACTGTCTGTGTGCATTGATGGCGATCAGGATCACTCCAAACATAACTGCCGCTTTCCAACTTCAAAAAATGCTCCCTTCTATCCCTTACCCAACCCACTGTGCGTCAGTGTACGGGCCTTTGCCATCCACTTCATAACGTTCCACCCTCTGCCACCACAGTGTGTGAAGCCGCTCCTATTTCCTTAACCTGCTGCCACGGCTGAACATTGTGTGTCGTTGTTTGTAACATGTACCCCCATATTAACCACTATGCAACAATGAAAAAACAACCCAGCGTTGCAGCCAGTGGTCATGGAAATTCTGAAAACAGTGCAATTCATTCCACATGTACATATCACTTTGTGACGTAAAAAAATCAGGTGGCTTATGTGAGGACACCTGGAAGTTCTATAACGTAAGCTGCTGCTCAGACTACCTATTATTTACACATAGAATGCATTAAGATTTGACAATGGAGTTGTAGCTGCGATGTAAGCTACCCTGTAGTGGAATTTATATGGGAGCCACTTTTAAAAGTAATATGCCGTGTATGTTATATTCATGAAAGAGGAAAGTAACACAAGCCACAAAGTTGTAGCTTTACTACAAGCAATGTAACAGACTGTAAAAGATAAATATATTATCAGTCATCTTGGAGTTCGGTGGGGCCTTGTATAAAGCTAGGCGGCATACAGCCTCATATTGTATATAGGCAATGAACTCTGCATTATCACAATTCTTACATAAACATATAATATATTTATGCAGGCCCAATGGTAATATTGTAGTTGATGGAGACGCAAGTAAATGCCTTGCTACCATTCGTGAATAAACAGTGACGCAATGCTCTCACAGTAATGTGGCATCCATAGATATTTGATCAAGTGGTGCACGGCCGTACTGTCCAACATTTCCCCACACTAATTCTGCTATTGTGATATCACGGGTAATTTGTGTTGCAGTATCCACCGCTGGATCTGTACCAAGGACAAGGTTTGTCACTGAAGAACATGCCTTGGTGTTCTGCTCTGTGCCGTTTGTGTAGACATAATGAAAATGATCGAATGTGGTTTGATTGTGGCAAATTAGTGTGCTATGTGCACTGACCCATAACAGAGTTGGTACTGACGAATGGAACTATGTATGGCTCTCGACACGTTTTGTTGTGGGTGATGCCACACATAGGCCAAATGTCATAGGGTTGCTGAAAGTATGTCTTCTAAAGGCTGCACATTCTTCCTGTACAGCCACGAATGTATGTATAATATCTTTTCAATCTTTTCATTCACCCCTCCTGGGTTTTACCTCTGTAAATTAAGTGTGTTATTATAAATGAAGGTTTTACTGATTATGTTTTGATGTCCCCGAAAAAATAGGCTCCAAAAGAGTGTTGCTCAGCAATAGTGTGTAATGTACTACCAATGTCAATTGCAAACAGAAGCAAGTAAAAGGAACAATGTGTACACATATGTAAAGTACAGTCCTGCAGACGGAGTTGTTGTATACACGTCGGTGAAGGCAGATTTACTTTTCTTTTAAATGTACTTTTCACTCTGGAACCTGCATGCCAAAATGCTATCGTTCCTGTTTGTTGGCTGATGGTTTTCATGACCTATTTATATCCACTTTAAACATAGCCTATTTGTAATGTTCCTCACCATTGAAGCCACTACACGTGCAGCTTATATAATGGAATATGCCGCCCCCACGGTAAGTAAAATTAGCCTTTTCCACGGCCACCACTCCTTTTACCACATTTTGGTGGACAGCTGCTGTTCCCAGGATACATATTGCCAGCATTCTAAACACACACACTTGGGAGTTCATGGCAACAATGAAAGCGTTCTTATTCCCAACTTGATCGTGGATTGACAAATCACATTTCAAATAAACAAGGTTACTTTTGTGTAATCAAGTCCCAGCCTTTGCTCGTTTATAATGCTTCATATGTAATCACTACACTTGCAAGTTGCTGATTCTGTGTACGTCAACGGACGTGGCGTGACGACGATAAACAATAAGATCGTGCTGAGCTTCCGTTGTAACGATCCTTCCACACACATCAACTATTAGGTCGTATTCGAGTTTTTTTTTCGAACCTGCCACAATAAAAATTTAACAACAATGTATCTACCACTTAAATTTACCACTACTAAATGCTCTACATTAAACAATCCAACTTTCGTAGCAACCATACACTTCGTACGATGCCGTATGATCTAATTGTCCCGTCTTGCCCCCTTAGATAGATAGATGCAGAGTTGGTATATATATAGATAGCAGAGTTAGATAGATAGCAGAGTTAGATATATAGATAGATAGATAGGAATAGAGATAGATAGCAGAGTTGGATAGATAGATAGATAGCAGAGTTTAGATAGGATATCAGAATTTAGATAGTAGATAGCATTAGATAGGATCGCAAGTTAGAAGATAGATAATAGATAGCAGAGTTAGATAGATATATATCAGAGATCTATAGATAGATAGATAGATAGATAGATAGATATATAGATAGATAGATAGATAGATGATAGATAGATAGATAGATAGCAGAGTTAGATGAGGACACAGAGAGATTAGACAAGAAGCAGATAACATAGTAAAATAGATAAACAAGACGCCTATATATAGACGAGAAGATATACAGAGAGAGAGAGAGTGCAGATAGAGATAGATCGGGGCATAGGTCGATGTATAAGGTACAAGAAGTCTTCTTGGCCAAGGTGTGGCAAGCGTCCTGACTACAACTGCACACCAACAGTAAGTTTGAAAATGACCAATTGCTACCATATATAATGAATGCCAGTTTTACTGTGCCTTTGTGTCATTTAATTTGTGTCTCCCTGTCCAACTCTCTGACTCTATCTCTGTCCTGTCTATTCACTGTCTTTCTGTCTATTTATCACTATTGGCTGTGTCTCTATTTTTTTTCTTATCTAGCTGTCGTTTCCTGTGTCTTTTTGGCCATCATATTAAAGTACTTAATAGTGTGGCCTAATTGGGGTTGGAGAAGGGCGTGGCCCTATAAAAAGTTGAGTGCCCAAAAGTGCCCTTATCTTCTTAACCCAGATACGCCCCTGGCTGCAGCATTTCTGTCCGTTTTTCAGCATTTTTCCTATACAATCTATGGAATACACATTGTTTTAAAAATGGATATAAATGTATGCAAAAAATGATACAACTGACAGAAACACAGCTGTGTGTTTCTGTCATTTTCTAGTGTGAACGAGCCCTAAACCTTACTTTCCTTGTGGCTCCCATCCTCTGGAAGTCTATTCCCCTCTCTTCTCTATCAAAAACTAAAGTAGCAGGTTTTAAATATATCTTACCTCCTAACATCTGGTTAACCGCAGAGTAATGATTGCTTTATTTGCACTGCATAATCCCTCACTCCAGCCCTTCTATTTCTACCCCCGTTTCTTCTTTGTGAGCTGTATGTTAGCCCAAAACCCCACCACTAGATTGTAAGCTCTAATGGGGCAGGGACCCCTTCCTCTTTGTGGTAATTAATTTTATTTATATAAAATTTATATTTTTTATGTCGGGAATTATTTTTTGTGGATTTTGTTATTGTACATTGCTTTCATCCCCCAAGTAGTGCTTTAAATAAATTATACGAAAACACAAGTTACAAGGATTTAACGAATTCCTTTCTTGATAAAGCTCTTTACCATTTTTGTCACTTAAAGACAATCCACCCTCCACATCTTTTATTATAACAGGCCTCTTTAAATATTTTGATATATTTTGTTTGTCCTATAAATTCATACCTTGCCTGCTTGCTTCTGGATGCCTCATGGAAACGGAGCAATTTAGCAACCTGTACTGAGCCTGTAACTGTAGCCTGGGGCATGCTCAGACGAGGCAGACAGGGGAGTAACATTCAGATCATTGGCGTGATGTCAACAGTCAAAAATTCCATAACGTAGTTACTAACTTGAGAACCAGAATCAGAAACACAGGGAAACAGGACATTTCGATTTTTCCCAGAGTTCAACTATTAACCGTTTAGGATTTGGGGGTTTGATTTCCCTGTAAGGTAATTTTCAATTGTGGGGCTGGACTTGCCCTTTAAGTACAGTTCTTAACACCTAAAAAAAAAACCTTTAAACCATCCTTGGTGAATCTGTGGTACACTGACTCTATAGCGATTGTAACCCCTAGCACCTTCCTAGTGCTCCAAGTACCTTGGTTTGACAAGTAATCCAATTTTTTCAGTGTTTCACATTATATCCAACATGGTGTCCACTGTCCCCAATCCATAAAAATATCTTTAGAACTAGCAAGGAGATTCATAAAATTTTTTACCGTAAAATTTGTGGTATTTTTTTGCCCAACCCAATCAATTTTAATCATGTCATAAAACCAATAAATAATGTGGCTGTATTAATAAAGAAACTAGTTCATAAAACATACCATTATAGCCCCCTGTTTTGTTTTCTTCATCATGATTATTTTAATGTCACAGTTGTAATAACTAACAACGAGATCCCTTAAATTCAATTGCTAAATACTAACTGACCACATTGGTTTTTTTTTTTTTCTTCCCAAATAATAACAACATGGCCACAAAAAAACCCTAGTCCACGCAGTAATTGCAAACACGCATGCCGAGCTGTTTCAGGAGAATTTAAAGGGACACCATAACTGTAAAAAATTAACTTTGTGCCTCATCTTACTATAGTTGAATACATGCAGTACACTACTCTGATTTATGTGTGTTGCTGCATGCCTTTAATTTCCAGCACATATTTTGTTTTAGGTCCCTTATCCCCCTCCCATTTAACTCACTCCCCCTTCACCCGAGCTGCCTTTTTCCCCACAAACCAAACTGTAAGCCTTCCACAACATACGCATTCCAACGGTCAAACTCTGTCACCATTCCCTACAGTAAAACTACTTACAGGAGAAAGTTTTTTGACACTGAAATATAAGAAATTTTAGATTGGATATCTAAAGAATAGTGGGCAGATCAACAAAAATTGATACAGTGGTGTTGGGAAGAATTATAGTTTTCCAGGTTATGGTCAATTTAAAATAACTTATTTTTTCAGTAGAGAGATGTCCTTAATTCACTTAATTTTCTGGCCAAATGAAGTTTGTATCATGTTTCACCACAAATCCGGTTGTTTTCAATTTAGTCTTATTTGGAAAACTTCAACATGAAATGTTAGTTAGATTTTAAGCGCCCTGCGGGCTATAACTTTTGGTAGATGTAACTGACCTCAACCGTAAAACTGATACCCCCACCCCACCTGAACCCTGCTTTGCTGTGGGTACTATAACTGGTCCCCCCCCGCGCCAAAACGATGAGACATGTAACCAAACCATCACTGCCGATTTTATCCCGCAACCTGCAACCCTTATAACCTTACCAAAACCCCACCTGGCTTTCCCATTCAAGGACACCTGACCCATGCAGGACCAAAACTAACCCCTATATAGTGATGTTTTTTTCTAATGTGTTTTAAATGATATTATCACCACAACTCTTTTTTCCCCATCTAATCTCACTGTTACCGTACCTCATTTTATTTCATGCAGTTAACATTGTCTGTGTTGTTTGAAAACACTTCAAAGGAAATGTTACCACATAAATAAAGTCCTGCGTGGTTGTTAATGTTCATATACCCGCACCCTGTTCACACATGCAAACTGTCTACCTGCACCCACCCTGTTCCCGCCTTTGTATGAGTACCATAACTGAACCTGAATCCCACAAACCATTCAAAATACATAAAACTTATGTTTCTATAGGACCTAAAAGAAACAGGGGTTTCAAATACTCTCTTTTTTAAACTGGCAGGAGGGAATTCTTTCACCATGCAGGCTACCCAAATAAAGAATCTTGCCTTCTCTGCAACCTACAAATTGTTTACAGACTGTAAAATCTGATTACACGTGGCATTTTTTTTTGTCAACAAATTACTTTGTCATGTCGGCGCAACTGTTTGTGTGCTCCATAAGTTTTCTGACATTCCAATTGCCCTTTAGTGTGTCTGAATCCGGGTAGGTTAGGACCCAAAATCCTGCTTTAGTGTCCCCCCGCCTAAAGCCTGAAAACAGGGGATCTGGGTTTTTTTTTTGTTTTTTTTTGGGGTTTTTTTAAATACAAATTATTTAATCTTCCATTCAAGATATCAGTATAAGAACCAAAAAGATCCCTTTAAAAATTTTCAATCAGAACCATTTGATGGATGTTGATCCACCCATGTATCTCTATATCTCTACCTAAAAACATGCCACTACAGGGACCAATCAGTGGTGTATAGAAAAGACTGAATTATACTTACGTAAATTCATTTCCTTGAACCCCAACAGGCAGCCATAACAAATGAGAGTTATTCCCCCCCTGTAGACAATTCCCAACTTTAAAAGGCCCCCCCTATCCAGGCCCCCTTAGTGTTAAGTCCGACTAGTAGTAATACCCCAAGACCACAAGATTCAATAGATTTTTATTCGTGGGGGGGAGTGGTGCTTCCTTTTGGGGTTCAAGAAATGGGAATTTACGCAAGTATAGAATTCAGTCTTTCCTTCTCACCCCAAGGCAGCCATAACAATGAGATATCACACGTAGCAGTGAAAAACAGGGAGGGAAATTAATTAACATTATTGAGACACTTCGACCAAAAGCTGCTTTCCCTTTCATGAGATTCCAACTTGTAGTGCCTCACAAGGTGTTTTTGTATGAGGCCCAGGTTGCTGCCTGACATATTTGCTCTGGAGATAGCCCTGCCTTTGCTGCCCAGGAGTTAGACACAGAATCGCTAGAATGTGCATTACTGAAGAAGGAACAGGTATATTCTAGCCAATCAGAGGCTTTAGAATGTCAATTTATCCTTCTGGCTATGTGCTTTTGAAGACGCTCTTTTGCCTTTCCTTTCCCAAAGTAAGATACTAACAAGGAATCACTTGTTGTCTGAATGACTTCGGTCCTCTCTAGGTAAGTTAATACCAATCTCTTGACATCAACAAAGGTAAGCAAGCGGTCTTCCTGGGTTGCGCGGGTAAAAGATCTCCTATCCTTGTGAAAATTGAAGAAACTTTAGGCCTAAAGGCTGATCCATACGCAACTAAATTACCTTCTTCCTTGATTTCACGTAAGGGTTTCTCTGCAGTTAAAGGGCTCTATAGTGAAAAAAACACATTGCCCCTTTTGCAAAAGTTAAATTTCATGTACTCTGTTGCTGCCTTAATCCTATTCTGTCACTGACTCTGTTTTTAACCAACGATGTCCGATCTATGTGCACATTCCCCCCTTCTCCTCCCCTCCTGGTACCTCCTCCATGTCTCAGCTCCGGCTTAACGACAAGCTTTTCATGTGGCAGTAGGAGTTAAAAGTTCAACATCCTGAAAAACATTAGAAAACACCCACGCACGTGGCCAATAGAAAGTAAGCTGTCCTGGAGACCCCGGAGAAGGAGATCATTACATTTTTACATTTCTCTCACTTTGTGAACCCATCATCAATCATTGAAATCTATGAAGAAGGGTGGTCACGTGCGAGACTTATATCTAACATCAAAGCTACCTTTCTCCTCCCCCTGCTAATGCCTGTTGATCTCTATGTTTATTACAGAGCAGGGAGGGGATCAAGTCACAGGGATTGATTGACAGTCAAGTAGGAAGTAGAGGAATGCCATCACTTATTCCTTCTAACTGTGTATCTATGACAGAGAGGGAATCTGAAAAAACAGTGAAGAACACTCTGGGGGTTGTAGGGAATTTAGAACACATGAAAGAAAGAAAAACAGTTCATTTCCCACTATAGTGCACTTTAAGGGCTTGAATTTCACTTATCCTCCTGCTTAGGAAAGGGCAAATGTAGAAGAGCCGTCTTCCAAGACATGCAATTTGATGGAGATCTCTGCCAGCGGTTCAAATGGTGCTGACATAGACCTTTCAACCTACTTTAAGGTCCCATTTAGGAAAAAATTTTGACTCTTGTTTTTATATTTAAAGCCGCTTAAAAAAATTTCTTATGATAGTTGTCTGCCAATCTAGAATAACAAGTATGCTCCTAACGCTGTATCCCTTAACCTTAAGGTACGAGGAGCAAGGCCTTTCTTGAACCTTCCACACCAAAAAATCTAGAATTAGTTGGAACTGATATGTTGCTGGCTTTTCCTTCATGAGCCTTTGTTGTGGCACCATAATCTGACATTTATTGCGGACGCAGGTCCTAACAGTATATAGCAGACGTAGAAGCCTTTCTGCTGAGTTAAGCAGTGTTCACAATACCGGAACGGAAAGCCCCATTTTTAACAATCATATCCCTTTCAGAAACCACGCACACATGCATCAGCCTCAGCTCTGAGACGGATTGGGATGAAAGAATTTCAGCCTGAGGACAAGAAGCTTCTCCGAAACTGGAAGGTTTCAGGGTGGTCGGATGGAAAGTTGGATCTAGGTCCGCAAACCAGGCCTTCCGCTCTTTGGATCCTTGGGACAGGGATAGTACAACCGTAGTTTGGTAATTCCTGCAGAGGCCATCAGAATCTATTTCTGGGTCCCCATTTTAGACATAATGTTGTTGAAAATCTCTGTGTCAGTTCCCATTCTTTGCGTCCCTATGTTCTGCGACTCAGACTGTCCTGCCCATTTGGTTTTTGCTGAACCTTTGATATAAAGAGCTGAGAGACCTGCTAAAGTGTTCTTTTCTGCCATAAGTTATTTTCAATAGAGCTGGACCAAGTTATGCTCCGATTGCCTCCTTGATGGTTTATATAGGCTGCGGTTTACGGTTGTCGGTCTGAATCTGGACTCTTTTCCCCTGTGACCATATTTTTTGAAAGCCTTGAGGGCTTCCCAACCGCCTGGAGCTCTCTTAAATTTGAGGAGAGGGTTTTTCTCGTAGTAAGGCCATTTGCCCCTGTTTGGATACACCTTGGCAATGCGCCCCCCCACCCCATTTGCTGGCATCTGTAGTCCCCCCCAGTATGACGGGCGGGGGGGGGTGCTAGAAGGTTCCCCTCTGACAAATTCCTCTTTCGTCATCTCCACCACTTCATAGAGGATCGTCCGCCTCTGGCGGGTGTGTTCTGCGAAGGAGAGAAGTGGTCTGCTTTGTCCCAAGTAGCAAGAAAGTAGAGCTGGAGGCCCTCATAATGAGTTTGCCCATGGAACCCCCTTTACTAGAGCGGCTGAAAAGAGACCCTAGGACCTCTAGAATTGCTCAAAGGTATTGGAAAAGCTGACCTAGATGACTACTTTGGATCTGATTTTCGGGCCCTATGTAGAGGGGAGGCATGCTGCCCACACTTACTGCCCATGGTCCATGTGTATGGGGGGGACTTACTGCCCACAGGTCCTATGTAGAGGGGAGGCATGCTGCCCACACTTACTGCCCACGGTCCATGCATATGGGGGGGGACTTACTGCCCAAGGGCCCTGCATATGGGGGGGAGTTACAGGGGTGTCTCTACGGTTTTTGCCATCTGAGCAAAACTGTATCTGCATCTTCTATGGGGGGGGGGCACTCATATTAGTCCACTGTTACCGTTCGCTAATACAGGAAGGATCTTTCAATGTTCGATAATCCTCGAATGCACAGTTCGCTAATACTGGAAGGATCGTTCGTTTGATAATCCTCGAATGTACCGTTCGCTAATACTGGAAGGATCGTTCGTTTGATAATCCTCGAATGTACCGTTCGTGATTGTTCGATAATCCTCGAATGTATCATTGAATGTAGCTTGCGCAATTCCCGAAAATCGCCTGCCTGCCTTACTTCAGGAAGTGTTTTAACAAGTTTTGGTGACAGTGACATGTTCCCCAGACCATTTCCCAGGTGCCACAGCCATTTACAGTAAGTTACCTCTTTTAGTTTAGCTATAAATCACTCAGACTTTTCGAACTATCACTCTCCCATAGACTTGAATGTGTCCGAATTCGAACTTTCAAACTTTCTCTGAGGTTTGAAAGTTCGAAAATGGACTAAACTTTATATAGTTCGGCCATCTCTATAAATGACAAACACCCCCACCCATGTAACAAAATCTCCCTCCAGAGTATAAATGACACATTCCCCCATAAAATAAAATATCCCACATAGTATAAATGACACACACACACACGTAAAAAATGCTCCCTATACAAGTTTGCCCATAGGAAGTGTGACTGGTACATACAAGTTATCCCCAGTGAGTGTTCCTAGCACATACAAGTTTGCACCCAGTGAGTGTAAATGGTGGATCATAGACACCTATGCTCCAGAATCCACCAAATAAACAATGGGACATTCGCAACCTCTAATGTAACACATGGAAGCCGATTTACCCAGACTTGCTAGGCAAATATATGGTGCTAAGGTTGCGCTAACCAGTTCGCTAACGGTTAGTGCAACTTTATCACCATACCAGCGTCGGATGCGCGGGTTACACAAAAATCACCCACGCATCCGACGCATCAATGTCGCGTTTTAGCGCAGGATTTAAACGCCAGCAAATAGCTGGCGTTCAAATCTCGTAGTGGGCAAATCCCACAATCGCGAACACGATATTGAACTGCGAACAGGACTTTTACCCAGAGAGATAGCAGCTCTGGGTAAATGAGCCTGATGGTATTTCTTTGAAGGCAAACTCACATTACCTTTAACATTAAATATTAAAAATAATCATTTGAGAACTCACGGTTTTCCTGAGTCAAAGCAGAGTGTCTGGCGAGCTTCAGTTTCCTCTCCATCTCTAATCAGTCCATATAGAAAATAATCATCACGAGGAAAGTCAACGTTTTCAAAGTCACATAATTGTAATCTGGAAGGTTGAAATCCTGCAGATTGGAATCCAGGGTCTTGATAGTTTATATCCCAAACAACTATAATCCAACTTGTTGGCTATAAGCTGTTAGTTCTGTACCAAACCTTAGCTGGGTAAGGACAGTCACTGGGCCCGATGTTCTTCATGCCCAGCGTTGTAGCATGCAGTGTTAGACTAAGGGCTAGGCCACACTAGCGCGTTTTTCGCGCGTTTGCGCACGCGTTTCGCGCTCGCGATTTTCGCTAAAATGGAAATCGCGGGAACGCAAAAATTCCCGCGATTTCCGATGCGCATGCGATTGCTCGTCCGTTTGCGTTATGGTAACGCATGCGTTCACCATTTTTGGTGCGTTAACGCATGCGTGTCCATAACGTGAAAAGGCGAAAACGCGTGCGCAAAACGTGCGATAACGCTCGCGATTTTGTGCGCGATTCCTGTGCGTTGCAGTGTGGCCTCACCCTTACTGAGTCCTTTCCCTCTGCACACAATTCATAAGTCAGAGGAGTCCTCTCCACTGTGGTAGGTGTCTGCTGTAGTTGCATGGGCGCTGCTGGTCCTGCTGGCTGGCTGGTGGTACTCATGGTGCTATTGGTAGGTCACCTTAAAACAGCTGTTAATGAAGCAGAACTGTCTCTAGGTCCAGATCACTGGTACATATTGGAATGAGGTTGTCCAGGTTGGTGGAGATTGTGCTACCTGAGATAAGTTATTTCATTGAGTCCATTTGAATCTGATTTTACTTGATTAGAAACTTTTAAGGTCACCGAAAGCTTAGTGTCATAACTTGGGATTTTTTTTCGTTTAAATTTGTAGTATGACAGTAAGCAAATGCGTTGTAGATGGTTGTGCTATGTATTAATGAAGTCATGGTTTTTAACAATTAGAATAACATCATCTGCGAAGAGTACTATTTGTGGGGAGGAGGCTTAAAGGAAACTAAGCCTCAGAACAACACTGAAACCAGAGGCAGAAACCTTGTTATAAAAGCCGGTAATCGTTGTGCTTACCCTCATTTGATATGAGTGCTGGGAAATTTACCTAAAAAATACTATATGTTTTTTGTAAACCATCACAGCATTCCTAATATCACACAGGTTCTGGTCAACGACCAATATGTTCGGCCCATTGCTCAGTCCTTAGCCTATGGGCAGAAAATTGTACAGGTGGTCACACCATTAATAATTCTCTAGCAATACTTGTAAAGGGACAGATAAAGCAAGAAAGCATTGTGACTGAGGTAAGGAGGTGTGGTTCTGGAATGCAAACACACACCGATACTTCACTACAGTTCTAACAGGCTTACCCATTTACTAGAAGACGATTCATGAAATAGTATTTTATAGCTATTGATGTTCTTAGGGGGTTATTTCAGATTCTGGAGTATAGACAATTGGGTTTAGTTTTCCTTTAATTTGGATTCTGTGATGATTCGGATCAGCCCTTATTTTTTGTGCAGGGTTCCCATAGCCAGAGCGAAGAAGAGTAATGGAGATAGAGTAGGAGGGCATCCTTGTATGGTTCCGTTAGAGATATGAGGGGGATATTAGAAAGATCGTTTGCAGACTGGGTGTGTATACGCCCACGACAGATGCTTTTTGAAGAAGTTTTGTTAGACAAGTACAGAGTTTAGATATTCCTGAGACGAATCAAATGCCTTTTCGGCGTCTAATGTATAAAATAGAGATGAAATGTTGTTGTGGTTGGCCCAGTCAATAAGGTCTACAATTTCTTTTGTGTATCTGTGGATTGTCATTTTTGATGAATCCCAATTGATCTAAGTGAATAAGATGTTGGAGTATATTTTCTAGTCTTTCGGCCATAATTTTTGAGTATAGTTGAGGGTCGCTGTTTAGAAGGGAAATGGGCCTTGTAGCTTCCGAGGAATGTCGGGTCTTTTCCCTTGTTTGGGGCTATGGGATTATATAGTTTCAGCAGTTTCTTTAGGGAATGTCATGGATTTCTATAGCTGGTTGAATATTTGGCATATATTGGGTAAGAATGAATAGTTAAGTTATAGTAGTCATGGTTAAACCCATCTCTCTGGCTTTGTTGAGTTTGGCGCTGTTCTGAGAAACTTTAATTATTTCTTCTTGGGAAATTGGTTTGTCTAGATAATTCTTTTTGGGGGGGGGTCGGTTGTAATGAGGGTAGTTTTATTGAGTGAAGATGATTTAAGATTCTTGCGGGTTTGTTTACTCATAATTGTCCAAGGTGTATAATTTGGAGTAGATATGCTAAATTGGTTAGATATTTCTTGAGGGTGGTTATTGTTGCTTATTTTTTCAAATAAATGAAATTTTGGTTTGGGCTATTTGTTTTTTGATTCTATTGGAGGTTATGTTTAGCTTACCTCCTTGGGCATAAAATGGGCTTTCCAGTATTCGAAAGCATTTTTCATTAATCATATAATTTAGGAATGGAGTTGTCTTTTGTTTCATTCAGTTGTAGTTTTATTTGGTTTGTTGCGTTTTGTTTATTTTATTTTGCCAGGTGGCTATTTTTTGTAGTAGAAACCAGTTGTTTTGTTTTCTGTTTTATTATGTTGGATGCTTGTTGTATGCCAAATGCCTCGAGTTAATTACAGATTTGTGAGATATGTCCCTAGTATGAAAGGATCGTTTCAAGGGGATCTGCATTTCTTCGACGTAATCATATATGCTTTTGTTATTTTATT
Source organism: Hymenochirus boettgeri (assembly GCA_019447015.1). NCBI lineage: Eukaryota > Metazoa > Chordata > Amphibia > Anura > Pipidae > Hymenochirus > Hymenochirus boettgeri. Next base: position 88,161 of record JAACNH010000527.1, read on the forward strand.
TTGCGTTTTCAGAGGCTAGTATAGTTGGGGTGAGTCTAATGATTCTTTGTGGTTAGATTGAATCTTTCTTTAGAAGTAGGTAGTGGGCATGGTCTGACCATTGTGATAGAGGATATTTTTGGCATTGGGGATTTCTGGAGGGTCCATTGTCGACAATGATATACGGGGGGTTTTTAGTCTGGAATTACCTATATAGGATTGGGAGAACATAGGTTTGTTTTTATTATTTCTCGTGGATGGGTTGTTCTCCATGCAGCAAATAGGTCTTCTGATTTTAAAAAGAGAGAGAATGGTTATTTTTATTTCGTGTTGGGTTGGGGAATCTAATTCTGGGTCAATAATTGATTGAAATCTCCACATAGTATAGTGTTTGTGTGATGGAGTCTTGATTGATAGAGGATTTCATTTATGAATTTGATTTGTTTTTGGTAGGGTGCATATAAATTGGCTATATTAGGTTCTGATATGGAGCAGTGCAGAATTAAATCTGCCCGGAGTATCAATCTTGGCTTCAAGAGTTTAAAGGCTAATGATGTTTATTGCAATTTTTTCTTTTATGATGAGAGTGAAAGATATTCTTGATGATTTATGTTTGAGGAGTGGTTTGAGTTTTCTTAAGGTGAGTTTCTTGTAGTCATGCTATGTCTTATTTTGTATTTGTGAGTTCTTTCCAGCGGGAGGAATCTTTTTTGGGGAATAAGGGACCCCTGACATGGTAGGATTGTATTTTTATCACCATGGAGTATGGAATTTTTTTGTTGTGGGGTGGTTTATGAACTTAGTAAGATCAAATATGTTGAAGTGTTGTGTAAAAATAAATTCTCTGTTTTGTAGGGATAATTGGAATCCAAGAAAGATTTTACAGTATTTTGGAGGTAGGGTAGTGTAGGAGTCAGGTGACTGAGACGGAACATTAAACATCAATATGGTAAACACAAACTTATTAAAACAAAAAATACTCGACAAACCCAGAAATAGTAAAGGATAAGATAACCAATAAGGGTTAAATAGAAGTTTCCTAGTCATCAAGAGATATCTAGATTATAGAGGCTAGTGGCCACCTGGAATGTTGTTGTTTTTACAACAGGTCTTTTTTCAGATGTATCTAATCTAGATTGACTTAAATTTAGTCTGGCGTAACTCAGACATCATGACATAAACTATGGGGTATTTTAGTTTTAGGTTGGGCACTCATCTTTACTTTGCGGTTGCTGAACTTATCTCCGAGAAGCAAATAACACATAGATATATATCTATACACATGAGGAAAAAATGTTAGGACTTTAAAACTGATCCACCAAATCTTATTGATTGATTGAGGTGATTTAGGTGTAAACAATAGTATTGTCTTGTATTTACATCCACGACTACAATCATATCGCTATACAGCAGATTTGTTTTGGGAACTTTTCTTAGTAGATATTGGGGAAGGATCACATCCATTATTTACTTTGTGAAACCATAGTTTTATGTTCTCTGTTTCCTTATAAGATCCAAATGTGTAGGTGGAGTTATATGATTTGATCGGTGTCCAGTATATATCGGGCGTTTTTTTATTTTTTTTATTTTTGCTATTTTAAAGGTCTCCAAATGAATTATAGTGATCGTTACTTAACAGTAAATGCAACTTTAACATAATCCGTGTATATGACATCTATATTTTTACAACAGATAACCATAAACATAAACACAGTAAAAAACTTCAAACAATTTCTTGCATGGATCCTGAGTAGTATCTTTTCATTTGAGAAAGTACATTGGGATAGGATAGTTTTAAAAAGGAATATATGGAATTTCCTTATGTTTTTGGGCTGTGATTCCCCAATTGTAAGTTAATATAGGTTTTAACTTATCTGTAGGGGGATCAGACAATTTTTAGCTGTGGTTCCATCTTGTGGGATTTTTCCGCTTTTGTGAGGATTTTCAGTGATTTTGATGGATTTCGGGGATATTAATTCCATCTCGGTAAGACATGTCTATTTTTGTGCTGTATCAGAATTTGTGACTGTGTGGTATCGATTAATAATGTTTATTTCTGTTTTCTTAATTTTCTCCTCCGTGCAGGTTCGGTCTCGTGGACCGCCGCCTTCCATGGGCGACGCCCCATCTTGGATCGCGCCTCGCGGGTCTGTGCTGACCGGGAGAATGGGTGAGTGAGTTTTTTTGTTGTTGTTTGGAACGTGGCGTTTTTGTTTTTGCCCATCTTTAGCCAAGTTTTCTTTATTTTTAAGGTGTTTAGGTTTTACCGTTTGTAGGTTGGTGTAAGTAGCTGGATCCTGGTAGCAGAGAGGGAGCTCTAATCATGCGTTTCCACTCTCCAGGTAGCTGGCCACGCCCCCCGGAAGATGAATAGATTTGAAAGGGGGCCTAGACAAGTTTCAAAACAAAAAATATGAGAATTACTGTTAGATAATACAGATACTGCAGTCTAGTTGATCCCAGGGATACTTTCCGATTGCCATTTGGAGTCAGGAGGGAATTTGCCTCCATTTATTAGCTGGGTTTTTTTTTTTTTCTGCCTTCCTCTGGATCAACTGTTAGATTTAGGGTTAAAAAGGAGGGGGTGAAAGGTGGACTTGATGGACGCATTGTCTTTATTCAACCTAATTTAAGTGTTATATTAATAACGACTAACATTATAAAGTCATATTAATACAGTCACATGTCATAGTCACACAAATAGTAATTTATAACGACTAATAAATAAAGAAAAAAACAAAGAAAGAGTCCATAAAAATATGGACATTAAAAAGTTCATGTTGATACAAAATAACATTAACTTAGCTTCATATAAATAAAGAATACAATTATTGAGTCACTTTAATAGTCATATAAGAATTACTTAATAAAAAAGTAATATAAATAAAAGAATTACAGTAATAAAGAGTCATATTAGTAACGAATAACATTAATAAGATTCATATTAATACAGAATCAACATTAATAAGGAATAACATTAAAGGACAAAACTAAAGCATTAGAACAACATTACATTAGAAGGCAGATCTCCTGTTATAAAAGCATATTTTAGTGTCTCACATATCATTTTATATGGTTGTTGATTTATAAATTTAGCTTTCTTAGCATGAGGTTTCATATTAATTCCCAGTGTTTCCAGTATCGCACAGAGTGGTCACTGACCATTATGTTCTATTACACATGCTCAGCCCTAAGATATTGCAGGAAATTGTTACAGTTGGTACAGTTAGTTCACACCACAGTAGCATCAGCCCAATCCTTTTACAGGACGAGTAGGCAAGGGAGCATGTGACCGAGAATCAGGGGGTGTGGCCACTCAATGTACATACACACAGTTTAGTTCATTCAGTTCTTTATAGTGGTAACATTTACTTTAATGCTATTTACTATATTGCTAGTTACAGTTTATTTCTGTTTTTAGTGGGTATATGTTCAGATTTGGAGTGTAAAAAAAATTGTATTTAAAAAGAGTCATATTTAATAAAGAGACATACAATAAAGAAAACCTTTAATAAAGAGTCATAGTTAATACAATACCATAAATAAGAATAGATTAATGACGAGTTAAAGAATATAATTTTATATGTATGGCCCATGATTAGTTAGTATAGTTATTGAGGTTGAATATGAAAGACATAGGACTCCAGTGCCAACCCACTAGCAATATCCTTATTTCCTGCTAACTGTGATCCAGAGGAGGCTAAAAAAACCCCCACAAATCATAAGGTGGGTTATGAAAAAACTCCTTCCTGACTCCATGTGGCAATCAGAAATTTCCCGGATCAAACTCTACTTTATGTATCAATACCAGTAACTTGCAACCATTCATTGTTTTGAGGAAACTCATCCAGCTTTTTTTTAAACTGACCAATGAAACCTGCCATAAAACAACGTCCACTGGAAGAACAGTTCCATAGCTTTACGTTCTAAACAGTGACAAAACCTTTCCGAACTTGGAAGGCCTAAAACATTTCTTCAAGTCTTAAGGGATGGCCAAGCTCTATTGGTGAACCAATGCCCCAGATAGTATGGTTTATGGCCGTTAATGTATTTATACACAGTAATCATTCCCCATGGCAAGCGCCTATTCCCTAGCGTACATAATAGTCTATCTTAATATTCAGGCTCCCCCAATCCCTTATTAATTTAGTTGCCCTTCTTACTCTTTCCATTTTATAAGATGTCCTTTTGTACACTAGGATTCCCAAAATGATGCATATCCAAATGAGGCCTACAAAGGTTTGTCTTAAAGAGGGAAAATAAGATTTCCGTCCCTGAATCCTACCTCTCTTTACACAAGACAATACATGCGGCACCTGGCTGTTTGCCGCTGGCAATGCCTGCTACTTTTTTTTTTTTTTTTTTATCCACAAAACTCCAAGGATTACCTTCAAACTAGGGATTCACTTAACACAGGCCATTGATGTATAAGCAAGCACCCACGGATATTTAAGTCCAAATGCACACCTTACATTTCTCAAACATAGAATTCTCATATGCCACTAGCAGCCCAAATGTGACAATCTATATAGGCTCCCTGTAACAAATTTGCACATCCTCTAAGTTTTTAATTGGTCGAAGGGTTGTGAGTGTCATGATTCCTTGCTCAGTATGCATAAAATACTTACACTCTGTCTAGAGCCGGACACGGAGAGGTTAAAAACTGCGGTGGTTATCAGCGGAGGTTGTGCAAATTCGTTCCCAACAAGGGCAAGATCTATTAGAGATATAGTAGTCCCGAGTCTGATACAGCCCGGTTAAAGGGAAAGACATGTGGTTAAAAGTCAAGGACATTTCCGTTGGGGGTCAGTGAGGTGTTATGAGTGTCATTACATAGACAAAAAAAAGACAGGAAATGGTGTTGTAAGTACTACCAGGAGGTAATAGTTACCTATTGAATACAAATAGGTCAAGTGTAAATGAGTTTGTGTTTATGGCATAAACATGTGGTAAATGACAGTCTTTAATATGGTTGGCTGCACAACGAGAACTCTTAAGTGCCGATCATAGAAAACCTAAAGGGACCATCAAAAACAAAAAAAACAAAAGAGTCCTGTGTTGTCCCAGGCATTTTTGTTACATGCAATGAGGGCAGGATAGGTACCTAAAGTTCAGGGCTTCAACAAATAAAACAACAAGAAGGAATCAAAAGAGGACAGGTGCCCTAGAAAAGCCGAGTTAGTGGATTTTTGAATTAGGGCCACCAGGTGCCGAGAGGCATGAATTCCATATATGATGTAAATGTGTGACATTAGACTAATGCCAATATCCAATCTTTAATTGTAACAGATGATTTATTTTAAGAAGGGTTTTCTGGTATGGCAAATCTTGTTAGGACCGATGTAGTATTAAATTAACATCATTTTCATTCTTACCAAACCCGGTAAGAGAATAGCCAGGTATACCTGGGGGGTTTTTATGCTACAATACAAATAATTGTTTTTTTATTGGACCAATTTGTAATTGTCCAATAAAGATTAGTAAGAATATGCCCCTTAAAATACTGTTAATACAAGTAGGGGTGGGGTATATCGGGTGTCCCACTTCTCATACCATTCCCAGTTCATGGGGTTAAACAATTTAAAATTGCACAATGTTAGGCGTGTTATAGGTATTCCAGGTATTTCGGTTTTTTTATGCGTTTAGTAAGCTTGTAGTTTTCTTTTGGCCAGATGTACGAATGAATTAGGGTTTCAGTTTGTTTTGTATTTGGGTCTCCTCTTGTAGCTCACGGCTCAACAAGGTGTTCGGTTCGTTCTGGCGCGCCCCTTTTGTGGGACGTAGTTCCCACATGGTTTAGACGTGCCAGGGGTGTGTGTGTTTCCCCTCTTTGATTTGTCATTTGGAGCGTTATACAAAGGCGACATCAAGATGGCCTGGGGTCCGTAACCTTATGATTAAGGGCTAAGGGGAAGCCGAAACGCGTCAGGGCATTCCTGCCTGTTTGGTTAATGATGCTGTTTTTAAAATGTTGTTTAATAAAAGTATAGTGTTTTTATATACACTGTTGTGCCTGCTCGAATGATGACCGCAGGCCCCTCAGTGATGGAAGGTTGTCGAGTGGATAGAACAGAGCGAGGGGGTTGGGGCCAGGCTGCCACCCGGACACCGAGGGGAACAGTGAGTGCAAAGTATAGCTATTTAGGGATAAAGGAGTAGACGGCTGTGACGTCTGGCGTATATGATTAACTGTAAAATTAAGTCACAGCAACGGGCCGGGGGCTTTGGCACAGGGTCACCTAAACAAACGGTGGGTGTTCGCAAGTTTGGGCAAACCACCTTGGTTATCCTGACTATATGGAGGAAAACATATTGCAAATAAGCTAATATGTAGCCTTGTAGGCTTCTCTTTTAAATCCTAGGCTTCTCCTGCACAGGGCCGCAGCAAGCACAGACTAAAACCCTCAGTGTTGTGAGGGAGCCAGGAAAGTCCCTCCTCTCCTCTGGCTGTGTGAAGTCTGACAGCGTAGGTAAAGGAATCTACAGCCCTTCTTTCCCACTATATGTGAAAAACAGACTTTTCAGGCAGAGTTATCACTCTTCCTGAAAAGGCTGTTTCACAGCAGTTTTCTGTAGGGGGGTTGGGGCCCATGGCACCCACGAGGTGGACGGGGCTTAGAGTAAGCGCCTGCAGGGGACAGGCTATGCCAACAGGAGGGGCGGGGCTTAGGCAGTGGTGGTGGGGCTTAGCACTAGGGTGGGCGGGGCTTCGGTTCCACAAAGTGGGCAGGGACACACGGGGCTGTAGGAGGAATGGGCAAAAGGGGGGCCTGAAATGAAGGGAACCATGGGGTCCATGATGTGGGAGGGACCCGGGGGGAGGCTACAAGGAGAGGAGGAGGCGGGGGGCAATAGGGCAGATTCAGATGGACTGACATGACAGGAACAGGAAGTGCAGGGGACATGGTGATGCTTGCTGCATATCACACACCAAAACTGTAAATATATATTCAAAAATCTATGCAAAATAAATCAAGTGAAAAATATATAGAAAAAATTCTCAGGGGAAGCAATTGCCTATCAATACTAAAGTTCCAAGGACCACAGTTCCCCTCTTACTATTAATCTACTAAAAATTTATGGCTAGTTGATGGCTATGTTCAGCTACCTAACTTCATATTAATTGTAGCTAGTTTTGATTGCTCCTTTACACTCCCATCTCCTACCTAGAATTACAATCCTGTTGGATTTACAGATGCCCCCCAGACCTGTGATTGGCTGACATCATGAGCAAAGAAGGGGCTGTCTAAGTATAGTCCGATTATTCTTTTAAAAATAAAGATGGCAATGTAAGTATGGGCAGTGGGCATCTGTCATCTCCTAAAAGGTTTTATGCTTAGGATGCAGGGGGGGCCCACGGTCGATCCAGATGGGGGGAGGAGGGCGCAATGGGAGGCTGGAATGCACACAAAAAGGCACGTATTGAGGTGTTCAGAGATGTTGGATTACAGTGGGCGCTCCCTGGTTCTGCAAAAAGAATGTTCGAAAAACATGTATCTTCCAAATTGGTCTGAAAGATTTGATGGATGGGCTGGTTTAAGCTAGAATCCTTGGCCAATAACATATAAAATTATAGTTTTTGGGGTGGACATTCCCTTATTAAAGAGTCATGATGATAAAGATAACAGTAAATAGAGTCATACTTAATAATAAATACCTTAATAAAGAGGCATATTAAATTAACATATAAAGTATATTACATAAAGAAAAACATTATAAAGGATTCACTTAAGTTATGCATATAAATCCATTAGTAAAGATCTCATTTAATAGAGAATTGCTTTCATAAAAATCACAATCACATAAAGGGTATAGTCCACCATTATAAAAAAAAATATCAGATTACTTACTTACCAGCCTTCAATTCCGCTGAACTGCCCCATAATGTTACTTCATGAAGGCTGCATCTGTATTTGGCTGTTTGAGCAATCACCAGACGCGGCTAACAGTATTGGAACGCCGAGGGAATGAAGGCTGGACGTAAGTAATCTGCTATTTTTTTTTTACAAACTGGACAATGCGGTGGGGGTTGGGGGGGGGAGACTAAACTACAGAAAAGTGGTTTTAACGAAAGTCTCAAAAAGCAGTGCAATGGATATTTTGGGGGGGGGTGGTAGGGAGGAGTGGGGAAATCGGGTGCCACAGCGCATAATTGTTACCTCGGGAGTAAGAGGAAAGAGGCAGAAGAAACCTTCATTAACAGGAAGACAGGCTCCTGCTCTTTCATTTCCGGGATTTGGGCAGCACTGCAGGGGAAACCATAAGGAACAGAGGAATAAGGAAGGATCTGTTAACACTACACACTACAATTGAGGAGCCCTCACGGCGGTGTGTCCTTAACGTTGGCCAACACATTGTGATTTGTACCAGCATAGTGTTCCCACGAATCCCATTTGTGTTATTTGTTGGCACACATGCGTGGGATGGGGAAACGCCATAACATGTTGTTTTGTTGTGTGTGGTTGTGGGTTTTTTTTGTGTTTTTTTTTTTTTGTTTAGTTTTTTTTTTTTTTTTTTTTTTTTTTTTTTGTTGTTGTGTGTGGGGGGGGGTGTGTGGGGGGGTGGGTGGGGGGGGGGGGGGGGTGGGGGGGGGGGGTTTTGTTTTTTTTTTTTTCTTTTTTTTTGGGGGGGGGGGGGGGCGCGGGGCTCTTTTTTGGGGGGGGGGAACAGCATACAATACTCGACTGATTCCCCATACGTGGTATGGGGGTTGGTCAGTCGGGTGCCATAAACAGTACTCCAGTATCCACCCAGCCTGATATGGTCCTCAGTTCAACCTTGGTCTCATATCTACCAGCTGATCATGCCTTCCAGTTTAAACTGGTCTTCCATTTCCACCAGTCTGCTCCTGCATTCAGTTTAACTCTTGTCTCCATATCTGTTTAGTCAGCTCCTGCTTCCATTTTACTATGGTCTTACATAGTCAACACGTTTGTCTCCTACAGCTCTTTAGTGTACCTGGCCTCTGCATCCTCTACCGCTCCAGCCCTGGACTTCCTTTTTCTCCGTATTATTATATGATTTGCACAGTAAACCTTGTTGTTGGGACATTGTTTCTGCTGCCTACTCCGCATTATGAGTATAGTCTTCTGTGAGGCCCGCATCGGAAGCATGAGACTGGCCACCTGCCGACGTAAACAATCCTCACCATCAGAGGCTCTGGGAAGTGACCGGCAGGTGCTTCGGATCTGAGTCCAAATGAGGGGTCTTTGTAGGAGTCTGCCTCCGGAAGATCTAACATAGAGTTCATAAATAAAGAGTAATATATGATAAAAATCATATAATAAAGACTAACCATTATATTATAGTGTTAATAACATTTATATGATTAAACGAGTCATATAAGTAAAGAAAACATTAAATAAACAGTCATGGTCAACGCTGGGTCTTAAGGGGCCTACACATGCGATTTGATACAGCATGTTGTACCAACAGATAACATTGGTGTCTGTCGGCACACATGCTGTGGGAACCGCCCCATACACCTAAAACCCCCCCGACCAATAACCATTCGTGGTATGCAGGATCGGCGGTCGTGCGCCATTACACGGTCCGATCATCTCAGCTCCCTTTTACTACAGTAAAGGGAGCCGATTGATGACAGACCACAAAATTTTCCTGTCGTTCCAATGTTCGTATATATGTTCTATGTATGGGCCACCTTTAGTCCACTGCTATATGCCACAATTTATACCAGCAAACTGTAAACTCAGGGGGAATCCAACAACTTTTTTTAAATACGCTGATGATACCACATTAGTGGGTTAATGGTCAAGAAAACAATGAGAAGGACTAGACGCTGATATAAGTAAGGTTGGAAAAGTGGTGCAATAATAAACAATTTGTTTATAACAGTGGACAAAACAAAAGAGATGAAAGTGGACTTCCACAAAAAATAGGAGGAAAGGGGTTTATAGTCATATTAAATTAAAGGGGAACAAAATTGATCAAGTGGATAGTTTACATTGTTTACAGAAGTTAAATGTTACTAATGTGAGTAAAAAAGAGCCATCTACTTTATTTGGTAAGACTGTTAAAAGGGCACCACTTTTCCAATAAAATTTTAGTAACTTTTTTATTTCATAGGACAGTTGATGAGAGTATACTTTGTACCCATTCCGTGGCCTGGTACGTAATCGCCAAAACGGTGGGGGGGGAATACTGCAGAGGTGGATCATCAGGCACAATGCACTAGGCCAAACATTGTTAAAAAGGATAGAGAATATTTGTCTGGATCACTCTCATCCAAACTCAGATTTGTTTATATGCCCACCTGTGGGAGGACGGTTGTTAGAAATATTTGTTTCTGTAAAACAGGAACCTTTTAGGCTATAGCTTTGATCCATCGGCTATAAAATTTTAAATGCTGTTTGTAATATGAAACTGTACTTATAACTCTATCTGGATTTTGGCGAAATTAAAAGATTCTAATCTAATCTATTAACAATGACACAGGGGGCAAGCATGGGAGTTTAAATTTTCGTTTTGGGGGGACCTGCCCTTTAATATAGAATTCATTAATTCGAATGCATTACAAAGAATTCGCGTAGTAAGTAAACAACATTGAGAAACCATTAACACCATTAAACTACATCAGGGTAATACTTTACTATAGCTGCGCACGATAGTTAAAGCTGGAAGCTGTCGGGACCTCGTAAAGAGTCAGAGAAGGAGTGCGCTAATACCATTTCAAAACTTGTACATTAATTTGAACATGGGAGGTAAGTAGAGATGGCGGAACTCCTAAAGCTTGGTTGTTGCGATCTATAGTTCGAAAAACTTAAAACCCATTAAAAGTCAATAGAGAGAATAGTTTGGAAAGTTTTTAGTTTAAGTACAAATAAAATAGCAATGGTAACTTACTGTAAATGGCTGTGGCACCTGGGAAATGGTCTGGGGAACTGTCACTATCACTAAATATTCGTTTTAACACAAACTTTCCCACGATCAGGCAATGTCAGGTTTTGCTTTATAGTAATTTGGTACATTCTAGGAGTTATGGCCACATTCGAGGATTACCAAATGACCATGAGGGAGTTACCGAAATGAAGTCTCATTCCGAGGTTACCAAAACGAGGCTATTATATTCGAGGGTATCAAGAGGAAGGCCTATATCAGGGTTACCAATTTGAGGTAATAAAAATCAAAGCTATATTCGAGGGTTATCAAGATCGAAGCTATATTGAGGGTACCAAATCAAAGGCTATATCAAGGGTTACACAAAATTGAATGAGCATATCAGAGGGTACCAAGATCGATCAGAATAATTTGAGGTTACTGAAACCATTACAACTAACTTCGAGGGTTACTGAATCTATCCTTAACATTTGTATTTCAGATGTTTCAACCCATTTTTAAAGGAAGTAGGTAGCACTACATTGCTTAGTATGAGGCATAACGGGCTAACGATCAAACACCTGTAGAAAAATCAACAGGAAGTCAGGAGAGCAACAGAAAGGAAAGTTTAAGTATAAACTTTGAATTTGGCTTGGAAAGGACTGCATTTGGCAGGGAATTTGTGTGTTGTTGCTGCAGATTTAAAACGCAAATAATGTCAATGAAGACAATTGTTGTTTGTTACTTACCCTTTAAATATGCCATGCGTAAAGGTCAGTTGGATGGTGTGTGTATCATATCACGTTGTGGGATTAAAATAACAAAAAAACAAGTTTTTTGATTATTGATCAAAATATGTTTTTACTTAGTTAACCTTTAGTATGGCTGCCATACAGTAATGGATAAGTAGATAAGTAGGTGTTGTACCGTGTGGGTTGAGAGTTAAAAAAAAACCTTTTGATGATTGGTCAAAATTCTTTTGACTTGGTTACCGTTTAAAGTATGGCTGAACAGTATGGAGGGGAGGTCAGAGCTGTGTATACCTGTATCATGTGGGGTTAAAAAAAAAATTTTTGATATGGATCAAAATTTCTTTTTTGACTTTAGTTACCCTTTTTAAAGGATGGCCTCCACAGTAATGGATAGTAGATTGTGTGTGTCCTGGGTCTTGTTGAGGGGTATGTCTTTTTGTTGTTTACAACCATAAAACATTTTTTATTGAGGATAAATCTAAATTAGTTTTTTTACTTAGTTACCTTTTAAGTATGGCTGCCACTGTAATGGATAAGTAGATCAGATAGGTGTGTGTACCTGGGTCTGGTTGATGGGGGTATGTTTTTTTGGTGTGTACAACATAAAACTATCTTTTATTGAGGATAAATTCAATTTGTTTTTTTTTTTATTTAGTTACCTTTAAATATGCTGGCACGTAATGGTAAGTAATATAGGGTGTGTACCTGGGTTGGTTGAGGGGTATGTTTTTTTGTGTTTACAACATAAAATATCTTTTATTGAGAATAAACTAAATTTTTTTTTTTTATATTACCCCTTTAAGTAGGCTGCCACAGTATGGATAAGTAGATTAGTAGGGTGTGTACCTGGTCTGGTTGAGGGGGTATGTCTTTTTTGTGTTTATAACCATAAAACTATCTTTTGAGGAATATCTAAATTAGTTTTTTGACCTAGTTACCCTTTAATGGATTCCATGGGAATGGAAGTAGTCAGTATGGTGGGTGTACCTGGGGTCTGTGGGGGGGGTTGGGGGTATCACCTTTGTATTTATGACATGAAAAAAACTGTTTGAAATATCCACATTTGCGGATTGTTACCATATGTCTATGGAAAACATAGTCTGATAAACCCGTAACAGCTTCCGCGGATCCGTAGCTAGAAGAGTTCACACTTCTCCTATATGCCGCACTCTGTACCGAATTTCATGGCTCTAGCTCAAAAACTGTGGAGGAGATACGGTCCAAAAAAGCGGAAGAAGAAAGGAGAAGAAAAGAAGAAGAAGAAATAGAAGAACAGTAATTTGCTTTAGCCAAATTAATTAATTTCTTTTTCTTGAACAGCAAAAATGAAGGCATTATGGTGTAGAATCCGCCACTAGTGAGTGAGTTAAGAAAATAAAGGTGTGCTCAAACAACTAGGGAAAAAGAAAAGGCTCCCATATCAGATAGGGGATATACAATGTACAGTTATAATGTAACATATTTTTAAAAAAAAATCTCATATGGCACATGCTATATTTAGACCATGCAACAATCAAACACTTTTAGTATTTATAAAAGGTTGTTAACGGGTAATTTCCAATAATGATCCATATTTAAGATTGACATTATTGGCCCTATTGAACTCGTAAAATACTTCCAATGGCACTTAATGTACAAGTTGAAGCAGTGTCCATTATGAATATTTATGCTCAATAGGAGCCCTTCACACACTTACCATAAAAAGGACAATCCCATAAGTACCAACAGAGGGGGCCCTTTATCAAAATGTATGAACCCACTTAAAGATTGGTCATTATAACAACAGGCATGGATGTACACTCTTGACAGGGGATCAAAAAAAAAGGCATTAGAATACAGAGAATGTACCTGAATGGTTAAGGCTTGTTCACGCCATATGATTTTCAATGTTTGTTCTACAAGAAGTTGTGTATGTAAAAAATTAAAATTTCCTAACTGAAGATTAAACTTTCTTTCTTCTACTCGTGGGGTGGTCACAAGTTCTTGATATGACCTATTAGTGAACCAATGCACCAGAGAGTTTATTGTATGGGCCATTAACATGTTTGTCTAATCTGCCTGCAATCGGCCATTCCATTCCCCCTATTATTTTATTCCCTTCTTTGAAATCCTGTATACTTTCATTCCAAGGAGGTACCCTTTGTATAGGGATTCCAAACTGCACCGCATATCCAAATGAGGCCCTTACCAAGTTCCTTGTAAAGAGGGAGAATACTATTTTTATTCCTGAATTATCCTCATGTATACAATACCAATTAGTCTGCAAGGCTCGATCCGTCACTGCAACTGGCATTGTTTGCTACACAACTAGAATCCCAAAAGTCTTTTTTCATTAGAGATTCATCAGCATATAAATAGTTGGTAGGGGTTGGCACAAAGAATTGTTAAACACCAAGTTAAACCCCAAATGCAATCACCTTACAATTATCAACAGTTGAATCTCATCTGTCATTCTGCTGGCTGTCTTTGATCTCTATCTGCGTTCTACTTGCAGCAATTGCAATAATTTGAATTGGCACAACGGGCTTGCCATAGTTTAGTGTCAATCAGTTAGAAATCACTCTAATTGTTGGCTCGCCTTTGGCCTAGTAACGTGGTAGTGCAATCTCCACCCTCCCACCAGAGGGGTTTTAGGCAATCCAAAGTATATAGAAGTAAAGCGGCGCCACTACTAATTATGGTGAACTTCCCACAATTATTAGTACATTAACAACAGAAAACAAACATTTTGGGGTGCTTACTGCCCCCTCCTCGGGGCATAACCAGTGCTTTTACCCTCCAACCATTGATACCCGATAGCTAACAGACAGTTGAAATCAACAAAGGGATGAATCGGAAAGGACCAGCTTAACAGCTTCTATAATCCTGTGTGGATTACCTTCCATGTTTATACTAGAATAAGAAAAATAAAAAGAATAAAAGAAAGTGAGTTATATTATAACACATAGCGTAATGAATAACAAATTAATGTTTAAATGTATCTTTTGTACTTGACTCATGCTTTAGAAATACCATCTAGAATGGGAGGATGAAAGGGAAAACGTAGGATCCCCCAATGAGGGGATCAGGTGGACTTTTTGAAACCACTTGAAATTAGAATTATGAACGTGAGACAGTTTTTAATAAGCACTGTCTATTGATACTCTTGGTATATGGTTTATAAAAATGTAGTATCACTTTAATTATATCAATGTTTTAACTCGATTATGCCCCCTTTATATATGTTAATTTGAAAAAAATGTTGAGAATATATGTATACACTGTTAGAATAACTTATTTAAACAAAACAATTTTTAATACATATGTTTGATATTGTATTCAATGAATAATATGTTTTAAGCATTTGCGTTTGTGTTGTAGTATAGTCTAATAACTAGGATTATTCTAAGAATGAATTAGGGTATATTCTAATTAAAACTAGGGTTATATTCCTAATTAATAAACTAGGGGATATTCTAATTAATAACTAGGTATATTCTACTTAATAACTAGGGGTACGATTCTAATAATAAACTAGGGTTTATATTCAATTAATAACTAGGGTATATTATAATTATAGCTAGGGTATATTTTATTATTAACAGTAAGGATATTTTTATTTAACTAGGGTTATATTCTAATTTATATTAGGGTATATTCATAATTAATAACTAGGGTATATCTAATGAATATAAAGGGAATATTCTAATAAATAACTAGGGTATATTTAATTTGTAGGCTAGGGTATATTTCTAATTAATAACTAGGGTATATTCTAATGAATATAACGGAAGATTCTAATTAATACCTAGGGTATATTCGAAATTTGTAGCTAGGTATATTCTTAATTAATAACTAGGGTTATATTATAACTTATAGATAGGGTAGATTTTAATTAAATGAACTACGGTCTATATTTTATTAACTAGGGTATATTCTAATTTATAGCTAGGGTATATTCTAATTAATAACTAGGGTATATTCTAATGATATAAAGGAGATTCTAATAATAACGAGGGTATTCTAATTGTAGAGGGTATATTATAACTAATAACTAGGGTATATTCTAATGAAATAATATAAAGGAATATTCTAAAAAACTAGGGTATTCTACTTTGTAGCAGGGTAATTCTAATAATAACTAGGGATATTCTAATGAATCTAAAGGAATATTCTAATAAATAACTAGGGGTAATTCTAATTTGTTGTAGCTGTTCTATCTAATAAAACTAGGGTATATTATAATTTATAGCGAGGGTATATTTTAATTAATAATATGGTATATTTTTTATTAAACTAGGGTATATTTAATTAAGCTAGGGTATAGTAATTAATAACTAGGTATATCTCCAATGAAATAAAGGAATATTCTATAAATAACTAGGGTATATTCTTAATTTGTAGCTAGGGTATATTCTAATAATAACTAGGGTATATTCTAATGGAATATAAAGGAATATTCTAATAAATAACTAGGTATCTTCAATTGTAGCTAGGTTATATTTAATTAATAAACTCGGGTTCTCTTATAATTTATAGCTAGGTATATTTAATTAATAACTATGGTTAATTTTTATTAACTAGGGTTATGATTTATAATTTATAGCTTAGGGTATCTTTCTAATTAATAACTAGGGTATATTTCTATGAATATAAAGGAATTATTCTACTAAATACCTAGGGTATATTCTAATTTTAGCTAGAGGTATATTCTAAATAACTAGGGTATATTCTAATGGATATAAAGAATATTCATAAGAAATAGGTATATTCTCATTTGTACTATAGGTATTTTCTAATTATAACTAGGGTATATTCGAATGACTATAAAGGATATTCTAATAAAAAAACTAGGGTATATTCTAAGTGGTAGCTAGGTTCTATTATAATTACTAACTAGGGTATATTATAAAGTTATAGCTAGGGTAGATTTGAATAATAATTACGGTATATTTTATTAACTGAGGGTATATTCTATTTATTATAGCAGGGTATATTCTAAAAATAACTAGGGTATATTCTAATTGAATATAAAGGGAAGCTTCTAATAAATAACTAGGGTATATTCTAATTTATATCTAAGGTAATTCTATTAATTAATAACTAGTGTATATTCTAAATTAATAACTAGGGGGGGGGGGGGGGGGGGGTGGTGGGGGGGGGGGGGGGGTACATTTTAAATTATAATGGGTTAATCTTAATAAGCAGGAAGCTTTTTGGGGATTCTAGAATTAGACCAGTAGGGTCCCAAAGGGCTTAAATCAAAATGGATATTTCCTAATAATTTGAATATTGGTCGTCAATGATTCCGAATATATATCTTTTTAAATCAAAAAATTCTAAAACTGCAATAGCATTATAACTGTAAATAATATATATGTATAATGATACAACATTGTAATAAATTACAAGACAAGATACTGTCGCAGTTATGTAGCATTATCATTGATCGCTTTGCTCAATAATTGTCACCTCTTGCACTTAACTGAAACTGGCTTTCCCATAATCTGTGCTATCGAGGGCCTCACTTGCCATGGTAAGCTCAGCTTTTTTCCCTTCGCCTAGCTCCATACGGTAGATGGTGGGGGGTGTTGGCCTTTTACTGATCCTCCTCCGGTAGATTTACTAACCATACTCCCCACCTGGACCTTTCATTCACATCTTTTGAGGCTCATTCATTGCAGATCTCGCACACTTTTACCCTCACAGGACAGTTAACACAAAAAGCTGTGTACAGACGCCGTCGACAAAGTATCTCGCATTCCTCTCGACGTGAAATTGGCTTATTTCTGCCTCTTGATGAATGTCCTGTTTCTTATTCTGGGGGCCCTTGAATTCCGGCAGTCGAGATCCTCTAATCCTCGTCAGGGGCTCAAACCCCACGTCCCATTTTTATACGCAGGTGCACGCGTTGCTGCTGAATGTGCGTGGGAGAACGTCCCGTACAAAGGCTGACTTTCTCCATTACAAGTTCCATGATGCAATGTATCGCTATGGGCTCCTGCATGGGCAAAACAGAACTATTACCGGGAAAGTTATTATAATAAAAACAAATCGAAAACCACGTCGCCTTGTTCTCCGTCTTCAAACAACTCCTTCTGCTCCCCTCTCCTGCGACACTCTCCTACTCTGCCTCTCTCCAGGACTTGCGCATTACGTTCAGCATAAAGTGGAGTCCATCCATGTGCAGATATCTGGTCCTAGGGATGACACTCAGATTATGTTGCCCTTCCTCCCTCACGCTATTCTTGGATCTTTGGCTCAGGACCCATCAGAGTCTCTCGCTGCTTCTATCTATCAGTCCACTCACGAACCGTCCTCTTGATCACCATGCCATCGTATTACTGAAGAACTTTAATCATGTGGCTATCCTATCTAATGACTTCAATGGCATCCCTTACATCTGGAATTTCCTACGTCTTTAAGCATCGCCCAGTTAAGCCCATTCTAAAAAAGCCTCGCTGGACCCATCTGTTTAGCCAATTACTATCCTGTCTACTCTTACCGATAGCCTCTAAACTGCTAGACTATTAGTCTTATCCCGCTTATGCGCTAACTACATACATGCTCATAACTATTGGATCCTTTGAAATCTGGATTCCTCCGCGTATTCCCTGAGACGGCCTTGTGTAAGGTTGTCTGTGAATGATATGCAGTTGCAAAAGGCAATGGTCACTTTTCCTTCTTATCATCTTGACCTCTCCTCTGCTTTTCGACACAGTCAATCATTCCCTCCTTAGCGCTACTTACACTCTTTGCAATCGGAATGAAGTGGCATCTGGGTTCTATCCTATCTCTCGGACCAGGAAGTTAATCTGGATCTTATGCTAGCAATTACTCTTGGGTGGGGGTGCGCTGGGGTCGTTCTTGGACCCTTAGTGTTATCCTCTACACTATTTCCTTGGGAGAGGTATTAACCTCTTGGCTTCAAACTATCATTTTATATGCAGACGATACACAAATTACTTGACAATTCCACTACGCTAAACTCCTGACATCCAATCACATGTCTCCGACTGCCTCGTGCCATCTCCTCCTGGTATGGTCTGAAACGATAATCAAATTAAATTTCTTTCTTCTAAAACGAACTGATCATTTTGCCACCTAACTGGTCCGGTCCCATCTGTCTCCCATTTCTGTGATAACACCCCCATTTCCCCTATCCAATCGGCACGCGGCCTAGGGGGAATTATTGATCATCTCTCTCAATTTCTAACCACATAACGTGTGTGGAAAACAGGCCCCGACTTCTCCTTTCTGCAATATAGCCAAAATCCGCAGTTCCTTTCTCTCCCAACCACTGCATGCTAGGATCCTATCGCGCCTGGAATATGTAACCTACTCTTTCTGGTCTTCTGCTTCAACATCTCTCCCTTCAGTCTATACTTAACTCTGCCACATGTATTGTTTTCACGTTCTAATTAAAAACAGATCCCAAATCTCTCTGTACTGGGACAACACACATGGGCTCCAAGTTACAAGAGCATTACATAAAAAATCATTATCCCAACTTTAAAATCCCTTCGACTCGCGCTCCTCCTTATATTCCTCTTCGCTAGTATCCCATGTGTTTCCTTCCCGTACCTCCGCTCATAACAGAACAAGCTGCTGTACAGACCCCACTCGTACGCTTCCTTCGCCTTTTAAACAGTTCTCCTCTCGTAGCTCCCATCCTCTGAATCTATTCCCTCTATATACATCTAAGAAACCTCCAATTAGCAGGTTTAATCTGAGCCATTACATCCTACCTATCTGGTAACCAGCAAAGTATTTGATTGTTTTATTTGCACTGCATAAGTTGCACTCCAGCACTTAGAACCAATTTCAATGGTATCCGGGGTGTTACAACTTAACTAGTTGTAAGACTACGGGGCAGGGACCTCATTACCTCTGGTGGCCAAAGCCTAGCACTTATGTACGTACATTTTGAACTTAGTGAAATAGTTAACTTAGTCCATAGTGAAATGTCATGGTTAGATATTATTATTCTGATGATATGGTTTGATTGGTTACAAAAAACTTGGTAATGACTGGGTTAAACAAACATATTGGTTAGCCTGACGCCACTTCGGAAGCAAGGTCATCCATAATCATAGGATTATGGGGACTGTATATGCCAAATTATAAAAGGCGCCAAATTGCTTTTTTTAATGATACCGAGACTTAAACAATGGTTTACCTACCATTTAAAACCGATGACGTTAATTTCTAACGTTTTCTTTTAATGATCGTTAATTTATGTTGTGTAACAATCGCTAATTTACTCTCATATATAAATTAATGTAGCGATTGTAAAATACCGATAACGATCGTAAATCTACACGATAACGTGATTCATAGGTTTATGAAGACCCCATAGAATACCATTGCGGTAGTTTTACTTCCGCTTGGTATTCCTATGACGGACCCGTTGGTTAATTGCTAGCTAACGACCAGTCTAACAGCTGCGGTCCGTACATTATTGATAAAGTGCAGTATCGTTAAATTACAAAAAAAACTGACACACTACAAAATAGGGCCTTATGTTTGGTCAAATGAAATATCTTGTTGTAAGTGTGGTACTTATGCCCCCTCACTTTAAAGGGTATAGCCAATAGGAACAAAGAACATTTATTTGTACCTCTTTTATTGACCACAAGTTGTACCAGATTTTAAATGGGATGAATGAATTTATGTTTTATGACAGTCACAGCAGCGGTTGCAGTAGGCATTATCAGCAACATGTGATAGCTAGGGTATATTATAGTCTAAATTTCCTTGAGAGGAGAAGATAATTCTACTTATTTATTCTCTTAGGATTCATAAAACCACGGTATTGTAAAATAATCATGCCGATGGCTTTGAACAAGTGCGTTATGTTATTTTATGATGGAAATTTTTTAAAATCTGAACCTTTATAAATATTTATGTGGGCTTAAAGTAACAACCCTTATCCCTATTATATAATGCAGGTATAAAATAGACCATGTATAATAAAGATGTGGTCATGCATTAATGACCAGTGTTGACTAAGGTGCTAGACCTAAAGGTTATTAAATCATCGGCAGTGAATTCATGCCTGGACCATCTTAAGTAACACACGGCAGTGTATTAAGCATGGTCATTAAGTAACTTCTCCGCAGTCAATTACAGCCTGAAGTGTTAATTAATGTGAGGTTTAAATAACACTCCACGTCTTTTTCATTATTGGAAGTGTTAAGTAACTTTAATATGGCAGCATGTGGCTGAATTTGATGTAAAAGAGGGGCAATAGAAGAAGAAAAAGCATTTTAAACCGTTAAGAGGGCCAAATCCACCCCCAAAACTATTAAAATTTGGTTTTATAATAAAGGTTATTGGCAATATTCTCGCTTTTGATACAGAGAGTTGATCAGGAAAGTTCAGTTCTGCACGTTGGATGTCAGGAAGGAATTTTTTTACCTTATAAAATTTGGTGGTTTTTTTTCCCTTCCTCTGGATCAAACAGTTAGCGGGAAATGAGAATATTGCTTAGGATGGTTGGACTGTAGACATATGTATTATTAACCTTAAATACTATTAACTATACCATTATCCTTCCGGCAGTCACTTAATGCGTTAAAGTGTTAAGAACCCCAGGCAGGTATTAATGGCTGGAAGTGGTAAGTAAAACCCGAAAGTGTATGAATACGCTGTCATGTTAAGAACAACAAGGGTGGAAGTTACACTTCTGTAATATAATATTTGCTTGCAAGAAAGAATCTTTAACATAAGTATATTAAATGTACTCAGAACAGTCACAGCATACAGATGTCAATATAAGGAACAGAGATTCTGGGTAATTTCCATGTTTCAATGGCAGCTCATAGGAAAGAGCTATACCTTAAAAAGGCTTTTACATCATTCCACAAGGCAGCTGAAAAAACAGGTCGTAGTTGGTTGCTATGGTTTGAAATTAGAATGTGGAAATGCGGTAAAACAATGTATAGCTTCCTGAGATGGGTGGCCTGGAAACATAGATATTACCCAGAAGTCTTGAGACTTATTTGCATAACTGAAGGAATCATTCTCTCCCAATCTTATAATTTATTAGTGACGTCTGTCAATAGGCGCTTCACACTACATAACCAGAGGCCTACACTACACTGTAGGCTCCAAAAGCCAAAACTGGTCTGTGTTGGTTGATCTGCGTTTTGAATTTAGAGTGTGGAATACTGTAAAACCTTTGTAAAGGTTACCTTCCTGAGATGGGTGGGGGACATGCAAAATATCTTCATTTATGGCTGTGGCAAAATGCACGTGTCCAGATCATATACAGAATAATGGTATAGAGCAGGGGTGTTGAACTTGTGACCTTTTCACATGTTTGGAAACTACAAAATCCCAGCATTCGCGTTGCAGGTAAATCTTCTTCTTAATGTCCTATAGCTAAGGATGTGTCCAGAGGTTAATACAGACTAAGGGTATGGAGCAGGGGTGGGTAAAACTGGGACCTTTCACAAGTTTGAAAACTAAACTTCAGCATTCGTATTTATGCCCATTGGCAAAATGACTGTATACAGATTTCAATACATGCCTAATGCTATAGAGAATATGTGTTTAACTTTTCAATAACTATTCAACTCCAGCATTACTGTCTGGCACAGATGCTGGAAAAATTAATTTCATAATCTGGAATAAAGCCGTTTTTACGACTAAAAGACATTAAAAGCCACGTTAGTGCTTTAGCAATTCCTACCCAAGGTTTGAACCATTCAAGTGATCCATCGGCCTCTCTAACCATAGCTATACACTATACGATTAGGAAGGGTTTGGGTCATTTAGGAGTAGGAGTCCTAAACCTTATCTAACTTGCCCACTTCTATATTCATCTACCGACAGCTATAATCCATTAGTCTAAATGTAAGAACTGAGATCTGAGAACAGACCAGGCATCTGCCACAATGTGCAGTTTAATATTAAACAGCAACTGAGACCCATACAGGATCCAGATCAGCATTTGCGATGTTTCATACGTATTTTGATTTAAATATTCTTTAGTGTACATTAAAAAATCTAGAAAACAACACATTCACGTGGACTGCGGTCGCAGCGCAAGGTGGTAGTAGCAAACATAAGCACTCATGGGGTGCAAAAAACCTTGATACAAACAGATTACAAAAGGTCCTGCACTACCCATTCATGACTTACTTCTTACTTTGACAATTACAAACCTTGGGGTATAATGACTGGAGGAGGGTGCTGGGATGGCTTGGGTGGGGTTCATACATAACAAAACAACAAGAGGTGGATGAAACTTTCAGGGGGAAGTGTGGGCGGGCGGCACAGATTACACAATCAACACACCAATTATGCAATGTGTAACTATGATTAAATACAATAGCAAACAGGTGAATGGGAAGGAGGAAAGGAGGTGTAAGGGAGGGGGAAACAGTGCAAAAGCTTTATTAAAAAACAGACACAAAGGGAAAGGAGGGGGGGGTAGTGAAAAAAACAATTAATCGCAGTCTTCTTCTTCGCTCGTACCATATGAAATAGTCTCTGAGCAAGATATGATTAGCTTGCAAGCAGTAATGAATGGCATCCTCTCCCTTCTCAGTGCCAGGTGATTCCTGGCTATCCAGATTAGCGTCCCTTAAAACAGTTCATAAGGGCACTGGCATCCTGGATTGGCCTGGGCTCAGTGAGCACAAGGAAATCGTTCCATAACGCACAGAATGGTTACAGAAAGTCTGTTCATGGGCATTGGTCTCTGAGTTCATGTTCCAAGGGAATCAACAAGGCCTGTGTCCATAGGGCATGCCCAAAAGAAATGCAAGGCAGTATACGCCTCGGACGATTGCCAGAATGGACAATCTCGTGTAGAGGCGCGCAAAGGTTGCGGGCCTGCATAGCAGTCCTGAGAGGCAAGTGCCCCCCCTGAACAGACATCCACTCCAAGTTCTTTATGCTTGTGGTGATGAAGCCGCTGCTGCAATATTGTCCACACAGTCTTAGCTGTAGCAGCTGGGAGCCCGGAATAGACTCCACAATGTCTTTAGATTGATGAGTTATCGATGATCTTCGACTTACCACAAATCCGCGTTTGCTCCAGTGGTGTTCCTCACAGAAATTTGTAACATCCAGGTAAAATAAGGTGAGTCCAGTTTGTAGGGGGGGATGGAGCTTGTCCCACTTGTCCAGCCGAGGCCTTCCTCAAAGAGGGAGGAGGAAAACAAGGTGAAATGGAGGTTCCCGCAGAGGAGCTTGTTAAAAAATGTAAGTGGTCCTGCGGATACAGATGCATACAAAGAAAATCCGTTAGCATAGCGTGGGGATGTATCAGGGATTTGAACTTCACTCCTCTGGTGTGGTACTTGAACATCACTGACCGCTTACTCCGTCCATCTTGGAAGCCCCAGATATCAGTAAAAACGCCCTAGTGATGCTCTGGACCACTGTTGCCGTGAATGGCAAGGCCGGGCATGTTGAATGCAGAACAGGAAAACAAAACTCATCCGCAATGTCTAGGTCGATGGAAAGGTATCTGAGGCCTATAGTCCAAAGTTCTGTCTCATCTTGAGAGGTCTCTCATCCCAGGATTTCAGGAGGACCGCTCCATCTCCAGCAACCACCACCCCTAGGATTTTGATGAAGTCTGGTTTCACGGAAGAGTAGTGCCTCCCCGAATTGACCTTTGCCCCTGAAGATTTGCCGCAGTTCCTCGCGGTTTGGAACGAGTGCTTTGTTCATCGAGGGCCGTCTGAGCAGCAAGATGGTGAAATTCATCATGTACAGCCGAGCATGGTTCGATGGTCTGGGCCTGGTGCAGTGATCCCCGGATCCTCTGGTTCCGACTGACTTGCTTTCTGCGAAGAGCTGCGCTCTATACACAGACAAAAAGAAGAGGGGGTGAGATGAGGGCAGCCCTTGTCTGACCCCAGACAATATGGAAAGGGGGTTCAGTTTTCCAGCCATAAGTAAACACGAAATGACCATATCATGGTTCATCAGGCTAACATACGAACAAAGTCTAGCACCTAAACCAAGTATACGCAGGGCCCTACTCGAAACATATGGGAGACACAGTCAAACGCCTTCTCCTGCGTTTTTAAGACTGACCAGGGCCGCACAGATGCGGCTGTCCTGGAGTCAATGGACAGTATAGCTGATGAGAGAAGAATATCTGCGATTTTTGCGCTTAGGGAATGCCGCAGGTCCTGTACGGATGGAAATCGTCACACTGACGACACTTTGAGGAGGGAGATTGGATGCCAATTTTTTAAGGGGGCGATCTCTACCCCTTTGCTTATTACAAGATCGCGATCAGTCCTTCCACAGTGACTGGGGCCGATTATGTCTTCATATGCCATCTCCTCAAAAAGTTCCAGCAAGTCCGGGCCAATGAGATCCCACAGCGATACATAGAGCTCCCTGGGCGCATCACTGCCTGGGGTCCTGCCAGTCTAAATGATTTGATAGCACGAGTGCAAGCTCCTCCAGCGTACCAAAGGGCCTCTGTTCTTGCAACACCTATGGGATCAGCGTGTGAGTTAATACATGACAGAAAATACTTAGCCAATCTGCGTCAGTGGGTGTAGGGAGTAGAGGGCGGTGTAGAGTGAGTAGTTGGTAACCACTTAATTAGGATTTTTCCCCTTCTGCTGTGCGTTCGTCTCACTAGCTTCTGAGGGGGCGTGTGGCCTGGATGAGTTGCCTGAAAAAAGCATTACACTTCTCCCCTTTCTCTAGATGCTCCACTTTTGAACTAAAAGATGATGGGCTCTGGATTTCCTTCGAAGTGCTTTTTCAGCGACGGACTGGTACCTACAGCTCTCTTTACATCCCAGCATAAAGGTGAAAGGCCTGCAGGGTATGAATTGCCTCTGTGTCTAGAGGAGAGGAGTTGTTCTCCTCTCACATACCTGTTGTCTCCTCTGGCCTGAAAGAAGAAAACTGCGCCACTTTAAGGGGAACTGTGGACCAAAATGACGTTGGTAAATTGAGGTAATGATTAGGAAGGCTCCTCTGAGAATTTTGCAATTATTCCCGCAACTTCTGCTTACTGCTCTGAAAACTGTTCCGTACAATCTGTTCCGATGTATCCTCCTCCCTTTGCGCCCCTGAGTCACTCCCACTCATGAAACCCCATGGCCCCACCAACGTGCAGGCCCCCCATGGCCATTATCTTACAGCCACATGATGGCCATGCCCACTCACGGGTGCGTGGCCTTGCTCAACTCGTGGGTGATGTGGGTGACTCTAGGACCCCCCCCACAGAAAACTCGTGGAATCAGCCTGTCAGGCAGGTGAGAAATCTGCCTGAAAAGGCTGTTTTCATACAGTGAAAGAAGAAGGAATGTAAGTCCCTTACCTTCTCTGTCAGTAATTCACACAGGCAGAGAGGAGGAGGGACTACCGTCTCCCTCACAACACTGAGGGAGTCTGAGGCTGTGCTCGACGCGTGGCAATGTGCAGGGAAGCCTTAGAATGTCACATGTAAGCCTCCCACCCATAACTTTCTGATCGTCATTCTTTATATCTTGGGGTGGAGCACGTAGAGAGGTGGTGCTGACCTGGTTTTAAAGCGTAGGCAACTGGCCTTTCATTTAAACTTCCACTTGTTTGGAGGACCACCAGTTCCCCTTTAACCTTCACAAAACTACCACCAATACACTTAAACAGTCAAAATAACATTCCATTTTCCAGCTGATATACGCATCACGAAGTTCCTCTAGCAGGTCATCTCGTCTCAGCAGAGTGCAAGAATCAGCTTCCAGGAGCCGGAGGACCTTGGCCCAGAGTCCCATGGAAGAGATTGCCCGGGGTTACGTGAAGAGCAGGGGAACCATTGGAATGCGTGCCTTTGCTTCACTGTGGGGAAGGTAAACACCAAAAGATCTATCCTTAGACGGCGACGATCCTTTGGGGCGGCTTCCAGCTATAATTAACAGAATTGACCGTTGCATCCTTGTAAGGACGATTAAGTTACCATTTCCTATCAGCAGTTGTAGTTGCTGGAGCTGCGTCCCATTCTCGTCTATCGGACAGTTGAAATCTCGGCCCATCACCACTGCCCTTGGGTGGTCGCCTAACTGAGATTGCAGGGTCGCAAAGCTCCGGTCGGTTGCTCCTCCCAAGGGGGCATACGTCATACCTGCCCAGGAGCCATCTATGACAAGAAGTCTGCCACAGACCAACCTGGACAGAATCAAGTGTGAGAGGCCTACAATGATAAAAACGGCTACCACGGCAGGACCTTACAGATGCCCCCCACACGAACAGTAGAGAGGGAACATGGTCCACGCCGCAGAACGGTACCTATAAGATGGAGAAAAAAGGTTTTAAAGAACATTCCTGCAAATAAATATTGGGAGGGGTGGGGTTAGTGGGTTTAGAACCAGTAGCTGGGAGGGGGTGGTAAACTGGCTCTGTGGGGAGGGCTGGACAGTGGGAATGGGAATAGAAGGAGTTAGATGCTTAATTACCGTACTGCCCTTCTTTTTGCCTTATCCTTTGATGGAGGATTGGGAGTGGATCATGATAATTGGGGGTCCCACTAGCAGCAGCTGCGCCTGGCATAGATCAGGGTCTGAGAAGGCAGTCTCGGCTAACGGCTCTGCTAGGCCGGCAGAGCTTGCACAGTCTCTTTCTGAACAGTCCTTGGCTTCGTGCCCACCATCCTGCAAAGCCTGCTAGGCAAGCTCTTTTGCAATCTTCCTACATGTCCACACCTTGCTGCATTGCCCACAGAACTGTGGTTGGTCGGGGTAGTGTCAGACAGCCTTTTGATGTGCCCCCAGGGCGAAGCACTGTGCGTAGGTGCTGGAGCCTATCTGATGATTTGTTCTTAGCGAGACGATGACTGACCACCCTTCCAGACCCAATCTTTGCTGTCCAATTTATCCCAGTGGGTTTCCTGACAACAGTGCAGAATCTAGAGAAACGAAGGTAGCATGTCCTTGACAAGCGTATAACAGTTGCGTTCAGCATTTGAAAACCGGCCACCTGCCGTTCTCTCTTTGAATAGGGCAAATTGCCCACAAAGGGTGAGCAAACGGGGGGAATCAGGTCTCGCCGCTTTCACCATATCCCAGTACCTCCTCCATGTGGATATGGAGGCCAAAGTTATAAAAGAACACACCTGTGAAAGACGATGAAATACTCCACCGCTTCTGAAGCATTGAAGCCTTGTGATCCAGGATAATTTCTTACACAAACACACCTTACATAGTCATGTACCACCATGCAGTTGAGGGATTACAGTTGACCTCATCCAGGATTCCAGATGGGGCTACCGTCCTGGAGGGCCTGGGTGGTAGAGGCATGAGTCTTGTGGGATGGTGCGGGCTTGTGGTCAACTTGGCTCCCTCCGTGCCTTGCAGCGATTTTCTTCATCTTTCATCTTGGATAAGTGGGAGGACAGAGGGCTGCTGGGAAGAGTTGCAATTGCCCTAAAGGAGAGGGAGGAAAGGAAAAGGAGGGGAAGAAAAGGCAAGAAAGGGTAGAGAAGAAAATACGGCTTGGAGTCTGCTACAGAATGGATTGTGGGAGAGTGGCAGGGTTATGCAAAATTCAATGCAACAAACCCTAAGCAATCGAAGGTTCCACCGGTCGAGCGGAGTGTTCGTCGGGATCTCCGGGGGGCTTCTCAGCAAGCTATGCGGCTCAGGAACTCCGCTGGTGGGATCAGCCATGCTGGGCTTCTTCAAAGGTCTCATCGATTCTCGATCTGTCATCGTTGTCTGCTGCTTCTGTTCTCAAAGACATTGCGAGGTGCAAGCTCTTGATGGTTTAAAGATCTCGTGCCTGTACCACACCCGATCCTTGCCCAGGATACGTGCAGATGGGCCCCTAATCCAATAGCAGCATACTAGGTGAAGACCACAGGTGGACGATCTAGAAGGCTGGAATATGGAGGTGGTCCAGGAGACCTTTGGTAGTCAACAGGTGCAGGTACTACACTTGAGCTTAGCCAAAAAAAAAAAAAAAAAAAAAAAATGGACGCGAAGCGATTCATATTATTAGTATTTACAAAGGCAAGTTCCAAATTACAGTGGCTATGGGGTAAGGAACTTGGGAGTATAGGATAAACTATTAGATTAAAGGATTATGGTGAGGTATCCCCACCTCTCCCCTAAAGGAGCTAAAAGCTCCCCACAGAGTAATTAAAATAAAGTAGAGCCTTCCATAATAGAAGGTACCTCGCAGCCTCAGGTTATTGATATATCAAATAGTTGGAAAAACAAGGGAAATTCCTTGCACTTCCGGTTTGTCATCTATAATGCCTACAGAGAATTTTTTGATATGGCTAACAGTTTGTTAAGATAGAACTAATTTGGATGTTAGTAAAATTTCCACTCATGGTAGTGTCTATATGAGTTCCTTTAGCAGCTCTTCGAGGCGTGGGTAAAACCTACCTTTTGAGTTTTTCCATTCAAAACTTAGAGGTTGTCAATTAAGTATATTTACTTAATTAATTGTATATCATTTGTTTTGTAAACTCAAGTAGTATGTTGGACCCTTACTTGGTATAGTGTTATTGTTATGGTCGATTTTAATTAAATACTGATTGAATTACACAAAAAACATAGAGAACCTTTCCTATGTGTAAAAGGAATAGTATATAGATGAATATTGTGTTAATTTAGTAGATGGTGTGTCGTGGGTGTGGTATATATATACAATAGTATATATATATATATAGATATAATCAATATAACATAAATATATAAAAACAGTACTAATAACCAAGGGACTAATATACCTGTAATAAAAATATTAAAGCTTCTATGTAAAAGAGTAATCTCTGATTTGTGCAGAGTCCACAAGCTTCCAAACTACTATACCAAAGTGAGGGCCCACCGGTTGACGCTGTTACGCCTACCTCGAGTAAAGAAAGCCAGACCCTAGTAAATAGTAATAAGGTTGAATAAGACATACGTACACAAGTCCAACCTTTTCACCCTTGTTTTTTTTTAACCCTACCTTAACAAGTTGATCCAGAGGAAGCAAAAAAAACCCCAGTAAAAAGGGGGGGAAAATTCCTCTGACTCCAAACGGGCAATGCGGAAAGGACTCCTGGCTCCACCAGATCTATATGAATTAATACAGTAGTCTCAATTATTTTTTAGTTTTAGAAACTTACCGGTATATACTCGAGTATAAACCAACCGAGTATAAACGAGGTCGGGTTCCCCAATTTCACCTAAAAAATCTAATAAAAGTGTGACTCGTAGTATAAAAATGAGGGTTTAGAACTTGGCATTCAAGATTGGTTTGGGAAAACACCACTCCCAGCTATAAAGCATGCTGGGAGTTGTAGTTTCCAAACATGTGAATGCCACCCCTCCACTTGGCATTCAAGATGTTTTGGAAACTAAAAATCCAAGCATGCTTTATTTGAGCTGGAGTGTAGTTTCCAAAACATCTTGAGCCCAAGTGAGGGTGGCATTCAAGATGTTTGGAAACCAAAACTCCCAGATGCGTTATTAGATGGGAAGTTGTAGTTCCAAACAGCTTCAATGCCAACCATCACTTGGCATTAACGATGTTTGGAAACTAAACTCCAAGTAATAAAGCATGCTGGGAGTTGGAGTTCCAAAAACATCTGAATGCCCCCCTCCACCTCCCACCAGTAAGTTTGTACCTGTGGGCATCTTCTTCATCCAGGTGCTGTCGGGCTACCTAAATCCAAGGGCGTCTGCCACTGGGTGCTGGCATTGAAGGTAAGGTCTCGACATTCCGGTGCAGCAGGTCCTCCCCATTCCGGCAGCAGCGTACTCTCTCATTCACGTAGCCGCACAATCATTCCATGCACTGGCGCGCCGGCTGACAGTCACTAATTGGACGCCGGGCTTGGCGCCGGGCAGTGACGTAGGCCGGTGCGCCAGATACATGGAATGAGCGTGAGGTGCCGGAAGGAGCGGACGCTGCTGCTGGACTGGCGAGGACGCTGTTCTTCAATGGTGAGTGGATAGAGTAAACCGAGTCCGAGTTTTCGGCTGATTTTACAGCCCTGAAAAACTCGGTTTTATACTCAAGTTAAGTATATACGGTATCCCAGGACTTTTGTAAAGCTATTCAATGAACTTGCATTACCACTTGCTGGAAGAACGGTCCACAATTTCACCATTCTCACATGTAAGATAAAGAAAACCTTTCCTAACTTGGGGACAATAGCCACAGCCCATGGTTCAGAATGTTGATGACCACCTGGGTTAAATCCCAGAGGAAGACAAGCTTTCACAGAAAAACGTTAATGCGGTGGGACCAAAAAATTTAAATCACAAGGGAAAGAGGTACAAAACAAAAAACAGGCTTTCTGAAGGCTTGGTAGAAGTTAAGGAAAATGGTAAACTGGAAGTAGAGGTTTACAGAAAACCAACACACACAGATCAGTATTTGATGTTTGACTCCCACCACCCTTTAGATCACAAGCTGGGTGTCATCAGAACCCTGCAACACAGAGCCGAGAACATCCCCACTAGCACAGAGGCGAAGGCTAAAGAAATGAAACATCTCAGAGGAGCCCTTAAAACTTGTGGATATCCAGAATGGGCCTTTGTCAAAAGAAGTAGAAGGAAAGAAAAGAACACGAATACCAACAGTGAAGGGGAAAAGCAAGACAGGATGCAGAACATGGTCATCCCATATGTAGCAGGGGTCTCCGAGAAATTAAGAAGAATTTTCAAAAAACATCGTATCCCTGTCTGCTTTAAACCGAACAACACACTGAGGCAGCAATTGGTACATCCGAAAGACCCAATACCAAAACACAAGAAAAGCGACATCATATATGCTGTGCAGTGCAGTGAAGAATGCTCTGATTTGTATGTGGGGGAGACCAAACAGCAACTGCATCAACGTATGGCCCAGCACAGAAGAGCCAATTCCTCGGGTCAGGACTCAGCCGTGTATCTGCATCTTAAGGATAAAGGACATACCTTTGAAGATTGTAATGTTAACATACTGGCGAAGGAACGTGACTGGTTCAAGAGAGGTGTTAAGGAGGCCATTTATGTGAAAATAAAGAAACCAAGCCTAAATAGAGGTGGGGGGGTTCGACACCAACTGTCTGCCATGTACAATGCTGTTTTAACACCTTACTCTGGGCGTTCCTATAACACCTCTTAGCCACTATCTAATCACACCCTTAACACCTGGCTGTGATATGCTAATTGGGATTTTCCAGGGTACATAATTGCCACAGATTCTTGTACAAGTCATTCTGAATTGAGAAAGCCAGTCGGATGACTAGCGAAACGTCTTCAAGAACTACATTTCAAGTCCAGTTGATCTAATTGAATACAACAGATATACCATGACCTGGATGAATGAGAACCTTCACAAGCATATGACACCAACTGTCTGCCATGTACAATGCTGTTTTAACACCTTACTCTGGGCGTTCCTATAACACCTCTTAGCCACTATCTAATCACACCCTTAACACCTGGCTGTGATATGCTAATTGGGATTTTCCAGGGTACATAATTGCCACAGATTCTTGTACAAGTCATTCTGAATTGAGAAAGCCAGTCGGATGACTAGCGAAACGTCTTCAAGAACTACATTTCAAGTCCAGTTGATCTAATTGAATACAACAGATATACCATGACCTGGATGAATGAGAACCTTCACAAGCATATGACTCAGTAAGTCTAACACTGCATGCTACAACGCTGGGCATGAAGAACATCGGGCCCAGTGACAGTTCTGTACCAAACCATAGCTGGGTAAGGACAAACAGCTTATAGCCAACAAGTTGGATTATAGTTGTTTGGGATATAAACTATCAAGACCCTGGATTATAATCTGCAGGATTTCAACCTTCCAGATTACCATTATGTGAAAACGTTAACTTTCCTCGTGATGATTATTTTCTATATGGACCGATTAGAGATGGAGAGGAAACTGAAGCTCGCCAGACACTCTGCTTTGACTCAGGAAAATCGTGAGTTCTCAAATGATCATTTTTAATATTTAATGTTAAAGGTAATGTGAGTTTGCCTTCAAAGAAATACCATCAGGCTCATTTACCCAGAGCTGCTATCTCTCTGGGTAAAAGTCCTGTTCGCAGTTCAATATCGCGTTCGCGATTGCGGGATTTGCCCACTACGGGATTTTAACGCCAGCTATTTGCTGGCATTTAAATCCTGCGCTAAAACGCGACATTGAACAGAGAGCGTCGGATGCGTGGGTGATTTTTGTGTAACCCACGCATCCAACGCCGGTATGGTGATAAAGTTGCGCTAACCGTTAGCAAACTGGTTAGCGCAACCTTAGCACCATATATTTGCCTAGCAAGTCTGAGTCTGGGTCAATCGGCTTCATGTGTTACATTGAGGTTTGGGATGTCCCATGCTTTAGTTGGTGGATTCTGGAGAGCACAGGTGTCTAATGATCCACCATTTACACTCACTGGGTGCAAACTTGTATGTGCTAGGAACACTCACTGGGATAACTTGTATGTACCAGTTCACAATCCTTATGGGCAACTTGTATAGGGAGCATTTTTTACATGGGTGTGTGTGTGTCATTTATACTATGGGTATTTTATTTTAGGGGGAATGTGTGTCATTTATACTCTGGGGGAGGATTTTGTCATTTATAGGAGGTACCGAACTAATATAAAGTTTAGTCCATTTTCGAACCTCAGAGAAA
Source organism: Hymenochirus boettgeri (assembly GCA_019447015.1). Classification (NCBI taxonomy): domain Eukaryota; kingdom Metazoa; phylum Chordata; class Amphibia; order Anura; family Pipidae; genus Hymenochirus; species Hymenochirus boettgeri. The sequence continues at coordinate 121,310 of JAACNH010000527.1, forward strand.
GTTTGAAAAGTTCGAATTCGGACATTCAAGGGCCCGTGGGCAGTAAGTCCCCCCCATACACTGGATCCGTGGGCAGATGCCCCCCCTCTACATAGGGCTCGTGGGCAGTAAGTCCCCCCCATACGCATGGACCGTGGGCAGTAGTGTGGGCAGCGCCTCCCCTCTACATAGGGCTGTGGGCAGTAAATCCCCCCCATACACAATGGACCCGTTGGGCAGTAATTGTGGGCAACATGCCCCTTGTAGAGGGGGGGCATGTTGCCCACCCTTACTGCCCACGGTCCATGTGTATGGGGGGGGACTTACTGCCCCCGGGCCCTATTAGAGGGGGGCATTGCCCACACTTACTGCCCACGGTCCATGTGTATGGGGGGGGGACCTTACTGCCCACAGGCCCTAGGTAGAGGGGAGGCATGCTGCCCACACTTATGCCCACGGTCCATGTGTAATGGGGGGGACTTACTGCCCCAGGCCCTATGTAGAGGGGGGCATGCTGCCCACATTACTGCCCTGTCTATGTGTATTGGGGTGGACTTACTGCCCATGGTCCATGCATATGGGGGGAACTTACTGCCCACGGTCCATGTGTATGGGGGGGGACTACTGCCCACCGGGCCCTATGTAGAGGGGAGGCATACTGCCCAAAACTAAACACCTCGGTGGGGTGGGCAAGGCTTAAAGATTGGGGTGTGCCTCCACCCGTGGGTATTTTGAACTTGGCATTACTGAGGTATTTATTTATACAATTCCTCAAAATAGACATTTATCCTCAACATAATTAATGAAGAATAAAATATTTGGCCAAAAGATTTGTAAGCCCTGCTACCACTCAAGTAGACTCTTTCACAGGGACCTAACTAACCTAACTAGTCTAACCTAGCCTAACCTAACACAATGCTAGCTAAAGCTAACCTAACCATAGGAAATGCCTGTTTACAACTCTTAGTTCAATAAGAGAAATGTGAAAAATGTAATCTGAAGCAAAGTATGTTTGTTTAGAAATCCAGGCAAATTCAATAAGAGTCATTTAGTTTAAATCTTTTAGTCTCAAAAGCTTTCATACTATGAAATAAAAGTAAAGTGCAAACATTAAAAACCCATAAACTCTAATACAACAGTAAAAAACTCATTCTAACTATATCACATTATGCGCTATGGGGGGGGACTTTACTGCCCATGGGCCCTATGTAGAGGGGGAGGCATGCTGCCCACACGGTCCAGCGTATGGGGGGACCTACGCCCATGGGCATTTGTAGAGGGAAGGCATGCTGCCAACATTACTGCCCACAGTCCATGTGAAGGGGGGGACTTACTGCCCCACGGGCCTATGTAGAGGGGAGGCAGCTTGCCCACACCTACTGCCCACGGTCCATGTGTAATGGGGGGGGGACTTACTGCCCACGGGCCCTTGTAGAGGGGGGTCATAATGCCCACACTTACTGCCCACAGTCCGTGTGTATGGGTGGGACTTTACTGCACGGGCCCTTGTAGAGGGGGGCATGCTGGCCACACTTACTGCCCACGGTCCATGCGAAGGTGGGGGGACTTACTGCCCATGGGCCCTATGTAGAGGGGGCATGTTGCCCACACTTCCTGCCCATGGTCCATTGTATGGGGGGGGGACTTACTGCCCTCAGGCCCTATGTAGAGTGGGGGGCATGTTGCCCACACTTACTGCCCAGCGTCCATGTGTATGGGGGACTTACTGCCCATGGGCCCTTGTAGAGGGGGGGCGTGTTGCCCACACTTATTGCCCCAACGGTCCAAGTGTATGGGGGGACTTACTGCCCACGGCCCTATGTAGAGGGAAGGCATGCTGCCCAGACTTCTGCCCACGGTCCATGTGTATAGGGGGGGACTTACTACCGCCCCACGGGCCTCTTATTTTGAGGGGGGCATGTTGCCCACACTTACTGCCCATGGTCATGTATATGGGGGGGACTTACTGCCCACAGGCCCTATGTGGAGGGGAGGCATTCTGCCCACACTATAGCCCATGGTCCAGTGTATGGGGGGGACTTATACTGCCCACGAAACCCTATGTAAGGGGGCAGTTGTGCCCACACTTACTGCCCCGGTCCAGTTCGTATGGGGGGACTTACTGCCCACGAACCCTATGTAGAGGGGGGCATGTGGCCACAATACTTACTGCCACCGCCTATGCGAATGGGGGGGGACTTACTGCACCACGGCCCTTGTAGAGGGGGCATGATGTGCCACACTTACTGCCCATGGTCCATGTGTATTGGGGGGGACTTACTGCCACAGGTCCTATGTAGAGGGGAGGCATGCTGCCCACAACTTACTGGCCGCACGGTCATGCATATGGGGGGGGACTTACTGCCCAAGGGCCCTGCATATGGGGGGGAGGTTACAGGGGTGGGGGTTCGCTACGTTTTTGCCATCTGAGCAAAACTGTATCTGCATCTTCTATGGGGGGGGGGGCACTCAATTAGTCCACTGTTACCGTTCGCTAATACAGGAAGGATCTTTCAATGTTCGATAATCCTCGAATGCACGTTCGCTAATACTGGAAGGATCGTTTCGTTTGTAATCCTCGATGTACCGTTCGCTAATACTGGAAGGATAGATTCGTTTGATAATCCTCGAATGTTACCGTTCGTTGATTGTTCGATAATCCTCGACATGTATCATTGAATGTAGCTTGCGCACTTCCCGAAAATCGCCTGCCTGCTTACTTCAGGAAGTGTTTTAAACAAGTTTTGGTGACAGTGACATGTTCCCCAGACCATTTTCCCAGGTGCCCACAGCCATTTACAGTAAGTTACCCTTTTAGTTTAGCTATAATAACACAGACTTTTCGAACTATCACCCTCCCATAGACTTGAATGTGTCCGATTCGAACTTTAAACTTTCTCTGAGGTTTGAAAGTTCGAAAATGGACTAAACTTTATATATTCGGCCATCTCTATAAATGACAAACACCCCCACCCATGTAACAAAATCTCCCTCCAGAGTAAAATGACACATTCCCCCATAAAATAAATATCCCACATAGTATAAATGACACACACAACCACAGTATAAAAAGCTCCCTATACAAGTTTGCCCTAGGAAGATTGTGACTGGTAAATACAAGTTATCCCCAGTGAGTGTTCCTAGCACATAAAAGTTTGCACCCAGTGGTAGTAAATGGTGGATCATAGACACCTATCTCCAGAATCCACAAAAAACAATGGGACATTCGCAACCTCTAATGTAACACATGGAAGCCGATTTACCAGACTTGCTAGGCAAATATATGTGCTAAGGTTGCGCTAACCAGTTCGCTAACGGTTAGTGCAAACTTTATCACCATACCATCGTCGGAGCGCGGGTTACACAAAAAATCAACCCACGCTACGACGACATCAATGTCGCGCTTTTAGCGCAGGAGGATATTAAACGCCAGCAAATAGCTGGCGTTCAAATCTCGTAGTGGGCAAATCCCACAATCGCGAAACGATATTGAACTGCGAACAGGACTTTACCCAGAGAGATAGCAGCTCTGGGTAAATGAGCCTGATGGTATTTCTTGGAAGGCAAACCTCACATTAACCTTTAACATTAAATATAAAAATAATCATTTGAGCAACTCACGGTTTTCCTGAGTCAAAGAGAGTGTCTGGCGAGTTTCAGTTTCCTCTCCATCTCTTAATCAGTCCAATAGAAAATAATCATCACGAGCGAAAGTCAACGTTTCAAAGTTCACTAATTGTAATCGGAGGTTGAAATCCTGCAAGATTGGAATCCAGGGTCGCTGAGTTTATATCCCCAACAACTATAATCTAACTTGTTGGCTATAAGCTGTTAGTTCTGTTACCAAAACCTTACTGGGTGAAGGACAGTCACATGGGGCCCGATGTTCTTCATTGCCAGCGTTGTAGCATGCAGGTTAGACAAGGGCTAGGCCACACTAGCGCGTTTTCGCGCGTTTGCCACCCAGCGGTTCGCGCTCGCGTATTTTTCATAAAATGGAAATCGCGGGGGGAACGCACAAATACCCCGCATTTCCGAATGCGCATGTTCGATTGCTCGTCGTTTGCGTTATGGTAACGCAGGCGTTCACCATTTTGGTTGCGTGTTACGCACATGCGTGCCCATAACGTGTGAAAAGGCGAAAACGCGGTGCGCAAAACGTGCATATCGCGCTTTTGCATTTGTGGCGCTTCCATGTGCGTTTGCAGTGTGGCCTCACCTTACTGAGTCCTTTCCTCGGACCAATCATAAGTAGAGGGTCCTCTCCACTTGTGGTAGGTGTCTGCTTGTAGTGTGCATGGGCGCTTGCTGGTCCTAGCTGGCTGCTGGTGGACTCATTGGGCCTATTGGTAGGTCACCTTAAAACAGACGGTTAATGAAGCAACTGTCTATAGGTCACGATACTGGTACATACAAGTTTGGCCCCAGTGAGTGTTTTGTCTTCCTTTTGGCTATACATACACGATCAAGAAGAGGTAGAACCACGTCGCGCTGTAACTAAAAGAGCCCAGGGGGTGAGAACCTAGCGGTTTCAATTCTTACCCTGGGTACAAAGCCCTAGAAAAAACGAAGAGAGCGGGGAGGAGGCTAATTAAAACTTTCGCTTTAATAATCAAGGCTTTACTCTTAAAATTTCTCTCAAAAGTATCGGCTCCATCTCTCATTAAAGGCTGTTGCTACAGGAGCAAAACCAATCTTGTACATTTCTCTTTGCAATATTCTAGAACAATATGAACAATTAAAAAAAAAAAACAAAAAAAAAACATTCCATGGTATTCACAAGAGACCATTCGGAAGAACTGGATTGGTTCACAGGCAATTTTACCAAAAATGAAAATCATACATAATTAAAGCATTACCATATAGGTACATATATATCATTTATAAAATGAGGGTAATACCGTTTATTTATGAGGTAAATTAAATACACTATATCAACAAGTTATATTTTACTTATAAATTACATGCGTTGTAATAAAATCTTATTTAATCTGAATCTATGGTATGGAGTTGCCTCACAATCACAGTAAAACAGGTCTAAAACCCATTACCAAAGCATTGGGACTAAGAGGCAGCGGAGGCGAGGAAATAACTTTACATTGTGAGAATCTAGGAAAACTATACAGTAAAGGGCCATTAGGGGCGTGCATCCAGGTCTCTTGTTAGGATTATCAAATGTAGCAGAATTAAAACTCCCAATAGCCACTCTAAAATCTCATAAAAGTAACAGGAATAGGTTACATACCGTATTGTCATTCTGCACCCATTTGTTTTCAGAATAAATCATTTCACTACTAAAATATTTGTGTCCCCCCCATGCAGTGATAGGGGAACATTCAACGGACATTGAAATCACTCGCCACCCAATGATGTCACAACTTCCATTTCCATACCTTACGATACGAATAGACCCATGATATTTCTTTGATTCAAACTGATGCATATTGGAAAAGACATCCTGCCCCAGCTGTGTGTTTACTACAGGACTATGTGTAATTACTAAGTTAATAGCGCAATATACAATTTGTATGGTAAAACATGTTGGAACCAGTGAAAAAAATGGCTGTTACAATTCATTTGACTACCCATATTTGAAGAATATCTGTCACTCTCCATACTTAATCAGGGTGTCCTGTCACCCAGTATAAGAACCGATTAAATTTTTTACACAGAGCTCTTCCTGATCTACCATAGGATAGAATCAATAAATACCAAATTTCCAGTTAACAAATGACATTTTCTACCGTTACAGGCCCTAAGATGGGGCCCATCAATGACCCACCACAGGATTCGACATAATAATCATCAAATCTAACACCATGATTTCGACTATAAACATTTTCTTCAATGTGAGGTACTGTCATATTATTATTTTACATTATTTAGAAGGAAGTGAAAGTGGGAGCTGCACTCACCTTGAAAGTCAGTCAAAATGAAACATATGATAAATGTTTGTGTGGATGTTCATTCAAAGCAACTTTTAATATAATGACGATCATTGTCTTCAAGCCAATCACAGACAGATTGATATAAACCTTGTAATGCCGGGGTATACCATTGCTAGTCAAAAGCCGAAATTAAAATGTATTGTTGGGTGGGATGTTTATCACATTTAATGTTCCTTTAAATGTGATAAACACCCAACCAATCAATAAATTTTAAGTCCTGCATTGACTAGCAATGGTTAAAAACACAACTTTCTAGATATCTAAGAGGGTTAGACACCCTTTCTAAAGTAAAGGTCATATTATTATAAAGGGAAATTAGCAAAGCTTTTTCTTATATTATATATATATTTAATTACAGGCATTGTAAGTTTAACTTCAGTGGTTGGGGGAAGATCCTGGAAAAGGTTAATAAGGGATCTGTTCTAGAGTATGTTTCAAGGATGACAATATAAGTAGTAAACAGCATGGGTTAGGAGGAATAGGAGCTTGTCAAACTAACCTGCTGGGCTGTTATGAGGAAGTATGTAAGTAGAAATTTAGACTTGGTAAGCAGTAGAGTAGATGTAGTTTACTTGGATTTTGCACAAGGCATTTTGATTACAGTCCCCCATAGGCGAACTACATGAATATAGCTAAGGTCTGTTGGTCGGGGGAGTCCACATTTGTACATGGATAGAAATGCGTGTTTAAAGATTAAAAGAATAGGATGCAGAGAGAGTGTGTAAATGGGGCTTCACATTAGGACTAAAGTGCAAGTGGGGTGCACAGGGTCTGTGTTGGGGAGGCCGCGTTTATTTAATCTATTAGTAATGATTTGGAATGTGGGGTATTGTCAGCAAAAGTACACATGTATGTTCCAATATAATGAATTTATTAGGTTTGTTCTGATATGTACATAGCCCATGCTAATCTTCTCTGTATCGTTCCAATTTTAGTATATGTGCTGCCGAAGCAAGCAAGATTAGCATGGGCTATGTACATATTAGAACAAACCTATTAAATTCATTATATTGGAACATACATGTGTACTTTTGATGCTGCTGCACTGTTAGAGACTCTATATATATATATATATATATATATATATATGTATATATATAATAATTATTTATCACTTCCGCAGCTGCACTCTCACTGTGTGTGGCTGGCTGATGGTTCTCAGCAATGAATTGTGTGCAGGGGAGTACATGGATTACGACCAGAGTGTTCAGGAGCGACCTGTTGCAAACTGCGGTAGTATGTGCTGAAATGTTGTGGGCAGTTAGGTGGGGTGGCTCCTATAAGGACCAAAAGGCAACAAACAACAAAGGTTGGAGACATCTCCTTGAAGAGTTTGTGAAACCCAAAAGCAGGGCCAAAGGACAAAGGAAAAGGGGGGGCAAGGGGGACAGACGACAGAGGGAGCGAAGACGTCTGAGTGGGTGTGTTGTTGTTTTGGTCGGTGGTATCACTGTTGTTGTGGGGCCCGGAAACAAGCCCATCGCGGGGTGGTCCCTATTGAGTGGGGTCGGGGGGACGCGGGGCAAGAAGAAAGCGGGCCCGGGGACGGGCGGACCCACGCAGGGGCCCGGGCAAGGGGGGGGGGGGAGGACGAAGGGGAGGGGCGCGAGGGGGGGGGGCAGCGGGAGGCAAAAACGGGATCGGGCAAGCCGCGAGGCGGCCACGGGAACCTTCCAGATTACCATTATATGACTTTATAACTTTGACTTTCCACGTGATGATTTTTTTCTATATGGACTAATTAGAGATGGAGAGGAAACTGAATCTGCGTTATATTAGTAAAGCATGGTACTGCCCACGGTCCAAGCGTATGGGGGGACTTATTGCCCACAGGCCCCATGTAGAGGGGCCCTGCATATGGGGGGATTACTCTCCAAGGGCCCTGCATATGGGGGGGGCTTACTGCCCAAGGGCCCTGCAAATGGGGGGGGGGGAGTTACTAGGATGTCTCTAGGGTTTTTGCCATCTGAGCAAAACTGTATCTGCAGCCTCTATGCGGCCACACTGCCACCTCGGTGGGGTGGGCACGGCACCCACCGGTGCCTCCACCGGTGGGTATTTTGAACTTGCAATTACTGAGGTATTTCGCTTCTTTTTTGGCCAAAATATTTTTCTTCATTTTAGTTGATATAATGTCTATTTGAGGATTGTATAATAAATACCCATAATTGCAAGTTCAAAATACCCACCGTGAAGGGACACCCAATCTTTAAGCCGTGCCACCACTCCCACCGAGGGCAACGTGGCCGCTAGAGGCGCAGATCAGTTTTTTTGCTAAGATGGCAAAACCCTAGAGACATCCTAGTAACTCCCCCAGCCCCCCCATTTGGCAGGACCCCTTGGGCAGTAGCCCCCCCCCTATGCAGGGCCCTTGGAAATTATCCCCCATATGCAGGGCCCCTCTACATAGTGCCTTGGGCAATAAGTTCCCCCCCCATATTGCCTGGACCTGCAGTAAGTGTGGGCACATGCCCTCCCTCTACATAGGGTCCTGTGGGCAATAAGTCCCCCATAACCTGGACCGGGGGCAGTACCATGCTTTACTAATAAACGCAGATGCAATTTCCACTCCATCCTAACAGGTCCATAATAGAAAATATCATCACGTGGGAAGTCAAAGTTATAAAGTCCATATATGGTAATCGGAAGGTTGATCCTGCAGATTGGAATCCAGGGTCCTTGATAGTTTATAGCCCAACTCTATAAATCTAACTTGTTGGCTTGTGCGTTGTTCTGAACCTCACCTATCTGGTATGACGGTCACGGGCCCGATGTTCTTCTTGCCCACGTTTGTAGCAAGCAGTGTAGACTTCTGCGTCCTTTCCTCTGCCGAAAATTTGAAATTTGTAATAGTTGTAACTTATTTGTTGTTTTCAAGCCTTCAAGGGCATTTTCACGAAACATTTGTTTCTTGTGGCCTTTTGTCCTTATCTAGGAGACCTAACTGCCAAATTCATCATACTACCGCATGTTTGCGACAGTATCTCCTTAACGCTGGAGTAATCCATGTATACGCCCCTGCACACCATTCATTCTGCATCAGGTTGCATGGTGCGCGGATCTGGTGGCTGCTGGCTGGCTGATGGTTCTCATGGTGCTGAGAACCATCAGCCCAGCCACCACCGTGAGCGTGCCAGCTCGGAGTGATAATATTATTAATAGATATAATATATATATATATATATCTGATATATATATATATATATATATTCAATATATCTATATCTATATAAATATATATAAAGAACGAAAACGCTGAGCCTCCGAGGCTTGTATATATTATTTCATTAAACAAAAATAGGTCAATAGAACCTACCGTGTTCGGTCGCCCGGAAGTCCTAGGCCGTCATCAGGGGTTTACAGACCTGTGGAACAAACAAGGTTAATATTAAAAACACACCCGTGTACTCCGGCATAATTACATCTGTTGCATACCCCCTCACTAAGAGAAACCTTGCGATGTGAGGAAACAACATCGCAATAAATGAGATTACTGTAACTTAATTCTTCCCAAAAGTATATAATAAAGTGCTAGAAAGTTACTAAAATAAGCAACTAAACAGTAACTGTGCATAGGCTTTCAAATCAAGTGCATCATAGTAAAGTGCCGTAGTGCGATATAGTAGATAAATCACCACCCATTGTGATATGAAGAGCCCATAAAGTGCTACTAGTGTAATCAGTTCTAGACAGAAGGTCAAAGTGCCTAAGTAATAAAAGCCCAATAGCAATATTTTAACATGATTTAATCTAAAAAGCTAGAGAAGCAGGAAAGACCTCTATTAATAAATAGCTAAAACCTGCTAGTGAGAGACTGAAGGTAATACAGATTCCGAAGATACCTATAGATATAAATGGAATGGACTGAGTATAACATCTCGAACACGTTCCTGATTCTAGAGAACAATAGGGCTTAAACACTGGGTATAAAGGGTACCAATCTAAATGAATTAAAAAACATTAGAGCAAATATTCATTAAGGGCCGCCGAGGGATAGGGTGATCCGTCTCTTTATCCATCGGATTTTCGCTGTAAGAAAGCTCTTTCTAACGGTCCCACTACCCTCCCGTTCTGTGTTCTAAGGTCGTGCCCATCCCAACGCATAGTGGAAATGGGGTGTGGCCATCAATCTAAATGGCGTGCCACTGGTGTTCCCCCGAAATTTATCTGTGGTTCCATGAGGCACCTTTATTTAGTCAATTATTTCATTTGTAGCTCGTCTTATGGGCCATTCTAGGGTTAGCCAAGCTTTCCCGTAGCGTCGTGGTAGTTTTTGCCTACGTATTTTCCCACATGGACAGGTGAGTGAATAGATCCCAATGACTCAGACAACTGAGTCGATTTCTAATAGTGATTCTCTGCCCGTGTGGGGTTGGGAATTCTGGCCTCCCGTAAGGGCACTTCTGCCAGGCCACACAACCCTGGCATTTGTAACAACCTTCTTAGGGGCAGGAAGCCCACATATTGGCCTTTGGTAGTTGGACCGTCCCTTAGAAATCGGTATGCATAAATATTACGCAGGCATTTCACTGCCTCTTCTATAGTGAACATGGGAACGCCTCTTGAATGGTAAGTGGATGGTCTTTGTGGTATGTCCCACCTAGTGTGTTATGCTGTGTTTTAATGCACCGCTCATGGGGTATCTGTACTAATGCGGGTTGGAGTCCATGGGAATTCAATGTTTCTCCACATTAATCCTCTGTTGTGATGGTCCAATTATCAATGGCACCCGTTCTATTTTGTGGTGAATGACACCTCTTTGTGTAACCCCTCTCAAGGAATTTTTGTGATAATCTTGAGTTTGTAAACGTGGCATTTAGCTTGATCATAGTTGTTCCTAAAACCCTAATGGCTTGGAATATATGATGCCGCGTATGAGCTCAGGATAAAAGCTACCCGCATGCATTAAGGTATTGCGGTCCGTGGGTTTGGTGTACCAGGTGGATTTGATCCTCCTTCTTCCCCCTTCCTTTAAAATGCGGAGGTCAGAATCTATGGACTCAGTGCTGATCGTAATAGTTTAGCCTCACTGGAGAGTCCTAAACTGTTAAGTGTATTAAACATATTCTCGCACTCTTCCTCGTATGTACCCTGCCAAAGAGGAAGAACAGCGTCGTCAATAGTACCTCTTATAAGTATATTTTATTACTTCCCATGGGGATAACAAAATGGATTCATAGTTTCCTCCATATAGATGTTTGCGAAGGAGGGACCAAGACAAGAACCCCTTAGCCGTATACCTGCTATTTTGTAAGAAGTCCTCTTCACCAAACCTAAAATGTTTTTTGCAATGAACAGCAATAGATCCATAGGAACTCAGTAGGGGAGACTTAGGGCCTGCTTTGGTCCAGTGCATTCTGCACAGGTTGACTCCCGCTCTTGTGGAATGATGGATTAGAGATTGTTTGACAATGCACGGCCTAATATTGGATGTCTTGGTGGAAGTTTTCCTTATAAGAACTGCAATATCTCCACAAATGTTGGCTGTCTCCGCAAATATGATGGCTATTTTTAACTTGATAGTTAAAAAGAAAAGCTTGCTAATGTGCCCTTTAATATGACCCTTTACTTTATAAAGGTTTTTTACCCTCTAGATATCTAAGGAATGATTGGGGTGGTTTTTTACCATGCTAGTTCAATGCAGGACTTAAATTTATTGATTGGTTGGGTGTTTTTATCACATTAAGGACATTTAAATGTGTAACAGCACCCAACCAATCCTAAATTTCCGTTCTGCTTTGACAGCAATGGAATCCGCGGCCTAGAGCAGGGTTCTTAAAAATCATGTGTCTGTGATTGGCTGGAGACGATGATCTCATTAACATTAAGTGCATTGAATGACATCACCAAACATTTATCAAAATTTCATTTTGCTTTAGACTTTCGAAAGTGAAGTGCGCTCCCACTTTCACTCTTCTAAAATAGATGTAAATAATAATTAGACAGATAATCACTTTGAGAAAATGTTTATAGTAGAAATCCTGGGATTAGGTTTTGTTGATTATTATTATTTAATCCTGGTGGTGGGGACATTGATGGGCCCATCTTTGGGCCATGTAAAGTAGAAAATGTCAATTTGTTAACTGGAATGGTGTATTTATTGATTCTTCCCTAATGTAAGATCAGGAAAGGCTCTGTGTATTCATCGGGGTTCTTATACTGGGTGAACAGGACCCCTTATATTGTATGGATAGGGACAGAGATTCTGAAATATTTGTAGTCAATGAATTGTACAGCCATTTTCAACTTTTCCATGTTTTCCATACAATTGTATATTCGGCTATTTACATATATTACACTATAGTCCTGTAGTAAAAACACACAGCTGGCATGATTGTCTTTTCCAAATATGCATCATTTTGAATCAATAGAATATCATGGGTCTAGTTCTTATAGTAAGGTATGGAAATGGCAGTTGATGACATCATGTGCTGAGTGATTTCAATGTCCGTTGGAATGTCCATATCACTGCATAGGGACCCACCCAATATTTTAGCAGTTGAATATTTATTCTGAAACACTATTGGGTCAGAATGTACAGATACTGTATGTAACCTATTCCTGTTATCTTTTACGAGCTTTTAGGGGCTATTGGAGTTTTAGTTCTGCTACATTTGATATCCTAACAAGAGACACTGTAATGCACGCCCCTAATGGCCATGTTACTATCTAGTCCCAATGCCTTGGTAAATGTGGTTTTGACTGTTATTACTGTGATTGTGAGGGCACACTCCATACCCTAGATCAGATTAAATAATATTTTGATTACGATGCATGTAATTTATATACGTTAAATATAACGTTTTAATTAAGTGTATTAATTACCTTGCATAATAACAGTGTCACCGTCTCTTTTATAAATGATATACATTACTATATGGTAAGCTTTTTATGTATGTTTTCCATTTTGTTTGGTAAAATTGCCTGTGAACGCAACCTAGTTCTTCCGACCTGTCGCTTGTGAATAACCATGGAATGGTTGTTTTTTTTTTTTTTCTTTTCCTTGTTCCATCTTGTTCTAGAAGATTGCAAAGTAAGAAATGTACAGATCTGGTTGCATCTCTAGAACAAGTCCTTTATGAGAGATGGAGCCGATCAGTTTTGAAGTAAAGCCTTTGATTATTAAGAAAGTTATACTTACTCCTCCCTGCTCCTCTCTTTTTCTAGGCTTTGTACCCAGGGTAAGTATGAAAACCGCTAGGTCCTCACCCCTGGTCTCTTTTTAAAGTTCCAAGCGCTGCTGTTCGCCCTCTTCTTGATCCTGATGTGATCCAACAGGGAAGACAAAACACATTCACTGGGGTCAACTTGTATGTTACGCAGTGATCTGGACCTAGAGACATTTCCCTGCTTCATTAACAAGCCGGTGTAAGGTGACTCTACCAATATCACCGGAGTACCACCAGCCAGCCATCGGACCAGCAGCGCCCATGAAACTACATCAGACACCTACCACAGTGAGAGGACTCCTGTGTCTTATGGAATTGTGTGGCAATTAGGAAATACTCAGTAAGTCTAAACCCTGCATCTACAGCCGCTGGGCATGAAGAACATCGGCCCAGTGACCCCGTCCTTACCCAGCTCAGGTTTGGTACAGAACTACAGCTTTCAAGCAACAAGTTGGATTATAGTTGTGTGGGATGTAAACCTATCAAGACCCTGATTCCAATCTGCAGATTTCAACCTTCCAGATTACCATTATGTGACTTGAAAACGTTGGACTTTCCTGTGGATATTATTTTTCTTATGGACTGATTAAAATGTAAAGGAAACTAAGCTCGCCAGACTCATCTGCTTTGGACTCAGAACCCGTGAGTTCTCAAAGGATCATTTTTAATATTTTATGTTAAAGGTAATGTTGAGGTTGGCCTTCAAGAAATACCATCAGGCTCATTTAGCCCAGAGCTGCTATCCTCCTGGTTAAAGTCCTGTCGCAGTTCATATCGCGTTCGCGATTGTGGATTTAACCCACTACGGGATTAAACGCCAGCAAATGTGGCGTTTAAATCCTGCTAAAAACTGCGACATTGAAACGAGAGCGTCGGAATGCGTTGGGTGATTTTTTTGTACCCCTCGCACCGACGCTGGTAATGGTGATAAAGTTGCGCTATACCGTTAGTGAACTGGTTAGCGCAACCTTAGCACCTTATTTATTCAAAATATATTTGCCTAGCAGTCTGGGTACGGCTTCCATGGTTACATTCGAGGTTGCGAATGGTCCCCTTGTTTTTAGTTGTGCTTCTGAGTCACAGGTGTCTATGATCCACCATTTACACTCACTGGGGTGCACACTTGTATGTGCTAGGAACACTCCTTGGGGATAACTTGTATGTACTTCAGTCACCTTCCTATGGGCAACTTGAATGGGGAACATTTTTTTCATGGGGTGGTGTGTCCATTTATACTATGTGGGGATTTTTTTTATATGGGGGAATGTGTGTCATTTATACTCGGGAGGTAGATTTTGTACATGGGTGGGTGTGTTTTTCATTTATAGTGATGCTGAACATCGAAAGTTTACTCTTTTCGAACATTTCGAACCTCAGCCGAAAGTTTGAAAGGTTCGAATTCGGACCCATTCAAGTCTATGGGAGAGTGATAGTTCGAAAGGTCTGAGTGATTTATAGCTAAACTGCGAGGGTAACTTGCTGTAAGATGGCTGTGGCACCTGGGAAATTGTCTGGGGAACATTTCACTGTCACCAAAACTGTTAAACACTTCCTGAAGTCAGGCGGTCAGGAAATTATCGGTTATTTCGCAAGCTACATTCAATGAATACATTCGAAATTTCAAACGATCACGAAGGTCATTCGAGGATTATCAAACGAATCGATCCTTCCAGTATTAGCGAACTACATTCAAGGATTATCAAACGACGATCCTTCCAGTATTGCGAACTGTGGCATTCGAGATTATCGAACTATGAAAGATCCATCCTGTATGCGAAACGGTAACAGTGACTAATATTAGTGCCAGTGCCCCCCCCTCCTTAGAAGATGCAGATACAGTTTTGCTCAGATGGCAAAAAACGGAGTTACAAAACCCTGAACTCCCCCCCATATGCAGGGTCCCTTGGGCAGTAAGTCCCCCCCATGCTGGGCCCCCTTGTGGTCAGTAAGTGTGGGCAGCATGCCTCCCCTCTACAATAAGGACCCTGGGCATTAATAGTCTCCCCCTTCGCATGTACCAGTGGACAGTAAGTTGGTTGCCAGCATGCCCCTCCTCTACATATGGGCTCATGGGCAGTAGTCCCCCCCATAGAAGGGTAGGGGACGCAAGGGGGGTAGGGAGTGGTCCGTTATTTTTGATTTTGTGGGCGGGCAGTAAGGTGTGGGCAACATGGCCCCCCCTCTACAAACAAGTGCCCGTGGGCAGTAAGTCCCCCCATACACATGGACCGTGGGCAAGTAAGTGTGGGCAGCATGCCTCCCCTCTATCATAGGGCCTGTGGGGGCAGTAGTTCCCCCCATACAATGGACCGGGGCAGTAAGTATGGGCAGCCTGCCCCGCCCTCTACATTGGCCCGTGGCAGTAAGTCCCCCCCATACCCATGACCCTGGGGCAGTAAGTGTGGGCAGCAATGCCCCCCCTTCTACATAGGTCCCGTGTCAGTAAGTCCCCCCCATACACTGGACCAGTGGAGGGCAGTAAGTGTGGCAACATCCCCCCCCTCTACCTAGGGCCCGTGGGCAGTAAGTCCCCCCATACACTGGCCCGTGGGCATTGTGGGGCAATCATGCCCCCCCTCTACATAGGGCCCGTTGGGCAGATAGTCCCTGCCCCATCACATGACTCGTGGGCAGTATTGTGGGCAACAGCCCCCCCCTCTACATAGGGTCCCGTGGTCCATAGTCCCCCCCATTCACATTTACCGGGGGGCAATTAGTGTGGGCAAATGCCCCCGCCTCTACAAGTCCGTGGGCAGTAAGTCCCCCCCATACCATGACCGTGGGCCATTGAGGTGGCAACCATGCCCCCCCTCTACATATGGCCCGTGGGCATTAGTCCCCCCCGTACACATTGACGCGATGGGCAGTAAGTGTGGGCAACATGCCCCCCCTCCTACATAGGGCCCGTGTGCAGTAGTCCCCCCCATACACATGGACCGTGGGCAGGAAGTGTGGCAGCATGCCGCGCCCTCTACATATGGCCCGTGGGAGTAATCCCCCCATGCAAATGGACCGTGTGCAGTAATGTGGGCAACATCCCCCACCTCTATAGATGGCCCCGTGGGCCGGAAGGTCCCCCCATACACATGGACCGTGTGCCGTAAGTGGGGCAAAATTCCCCCCCTCTAAATAGGGCCTGTGGGCAGTAATCCCCCCCATACCATGGACCGTGGCAGTAAGGTGTGGCAACAGCCCACCCCTCTACATAGGGCCCGTTGGCAGTAGTCCCCCCGATACACATGGACCGTGGGGCATGTAAGTGTGTCCAACATCCCCCCCTCTACAAGGTGCCCGTGTCAGTAAGTCCCCCCCACACACAAGGACAGGACGTTGGCAGTAGTGTTGGCAAAATGCCCTCCCCTCTAAATGTGGGCCTGTGGGCATTAATTTAAGTCCCCCCCCTACACCATGGACCGTGGGCAGTAAGTGTGGGCCACATGCCCCCCTCTACAAGGCACGTGGGCAAGTAATCCCCCCATACAACATGGACCGTTGGCAGTAAATGTGGGCAAAATGCCCCCCTCTAAATAGGGCCTGTGGTCAGTAAGTTCCCCCCCAAACACATGGACCTTTGGCAGTAAGTGTGCACCAGGCCCTCCCCCCCTACATACGCGCCGTGGGCAGTAAGTCCCCCCCATACCATGGCCGTGGCAGTAAGTGTGGCAACATGCCCCCCCCTCTACAAGGGCCCGTGGGCATTAAGTCCCCCCCATACACAAGTCCCCGTGGTCATTAAGTTGTGGGCACAAATGCCCCCCCTCTAAATGGGGCTGTGGGCAGTAAGTCCCCCCCCATACACGATGGACCGTGGGCGTTAAGTGTGGGCAAAATGCCCCCGCCTCTACAATGGCCCGTGGCATAAGTCCCCCCCATACACAATGACCGTGGGCAGTATGTGGGCATATGCCCCCCTCTACATAGGGCCCGTGGCATAGGTCCCCACCCATAACCTGGACCGTGGGCATAAGTGTGGGCAACATGCCCCCCCTCTACATAGGTCCGTGGTCAGTAAGTCCCGCCCATACACATTGACCTGTGGGGGGGGGGGGTCATTAAATGTGGGCAACAGCCCCCCCTCTAAATAGGGCCTGTGGGCAGTAGTCCCCCCAATACACATGGACCGTTGGCAGTAAGTGTGGGCACAATGGCGCCCCCCCTCTAATAGGAGCCCTGTGGGCAGTAAGTCCCCCCCCATACACATGGACCGTTGCAGTAAGTGGCAACATGCCCCCCTCTACATAGCGCCCGTGGGCAGTAAGTCCCCCCCATACACATGACCGTGGGCAGAGTGTGGGCAACATGCCCCCCCTCTACAAGGGCCCGGTGGGCAAGTACGTCCCCCCATACACAGGACCGTGGGCAGTAAGTGTGGGCAACATGCCCCCCCCTCTAAATGGGCCCGGGGCAGTAAGTCCCCCCCCTACACATGACCTGGGCATTAATTGGTGGGCAAAATGCCCCCCTCCACAATGCCCGTGGGCAGTAATCCCCCCCATACACAATGGACCGTGGCAGTAGTGTTGGCATCATGCCCCCCCTGCTACATAGGGCCGTGCAGTAAGTCCCACCCCATACACCTGTACCCGTGGCAGTAAGTGTGGGCAACATGCCCCCCCTCTACATAGGCCCGTGGGCATTACGTCCCCCCCCATACACATGGACCGTGGGTCAGTAAGTGTGGGCAACATGCCCCCCTCTACATAGGGCCCGGGGCATAAGTCCCCCCATACACATGGCCGTGGCATAGTTGTGGGCAACATGCCCCCCCCTCTACAAGGGCCCGTGGCGTAAGTCCCCCCATACACTGGACCGGGGCAGTAATGTGGGGCAGCATGCCTCCCCTCTACATAGGGCCTGGGGGGGGGGTTGGCATAAGTCCCCCCCATAGCACATGGACCGTGGGCAGTAAGTGTGGGCAGCATGCCCCCCCTCGTCATAGGGCCCTTGGGCAGTAATCCCCCCCATACACATGGACCGTGGGCTTAAATTGTGGTCAATCCTGCCCCCCCTCTACATAGGGCCCGGTGGCCGTAAGTCCCCCCATACACATGGACCGTGGCAGTACGTGGTGGCCCATGCCCCCCCTACTCTAATGTGATATAGTTTAGAATAGTTTTATACTGGTTTTATTAGAGTTTTTTAATGTTTTATTGTTTGCACTTTACTTTTATTTCATAGTTTTGAACCTTTTGACTAAAAGATTTAACTAAATGACTTTTATTGAATTTGCCGGATTTCTTAAACAAACATACTTTGGCTTCAGATTACATTTTGTCACAGTTCTCTTTATTGAACTAGATTTGTAAAAAAGGCATTTTCCATGGTTAGTTAGGCTTTAGCTAGCATTTGTTAGTTAGGCTAGGTTGTAGACTAGTTAGGGTTAGTTAGGGTCCCTGCTGAAGAGTCTACTTGACGGGTAGCATGGCTTACCAATCTTTTGCCAAAAATATTTTTTTCTTCATTACTTTTTTTGTTCGAGGATAAATGGTTCCTATTGATGAATTGTCATAATAAATACCTCAAGTAAAATGCCCAAGTTCCAAAATACCCACCGGTGAGGCACACCCAATCTTAAAGCCTTTCCCACCCCACCGATATGGCATGTGGCCGCATAGAGGCTGCAGATACAGTTTTCTAGGCAGGATGGCAAAAACCCTATACATCCCTTTTAACTCCCCCCCATTGCAGGGACATGCAGGCCCTTGGACAGTAACACTCACCATATTCAGTGGCCCGTGGGCATAGTCCCCCCCATACCTGGAACCGTTGGGCAGTAAGTTAGGCCAGTATGCCCCCTTGCTTCTACTAGGGACTTTCGGCATAATTCCCCCCCATACGCATTGACCGTGGGCATATGTTTGGGCAGCATGCCTCCCCTCTACATAGGGCCCATGGGCAGACGTCCCCCCCATACACTGGCCGTGGCAGTAAGTTTGGGCAGCATGCTTCCCTCTACATAGGGCCCATGGGCCGTAAAGTACCCCCATACACATATGATGTATAGTTTAGAATAGTTTTATCTGTTTTTAGAGTTTTATGGGTTAATTTTTCACTTTTTCACTTTTTATTTCATAGTAATTGAGCTTTTGACTAAAAGATTATAACTAATGACGCTTATGAATTTGCCTGGATTTCTTAACAACCTACTTCGCTTCTTTTGGCCAAAATATTCTTTCTTCTTCAGTAATTATGTGAAGATTCAGGTCTATTTTGAGAGAATTGTATAAATAATACCTCATAATGTCAAGTTCAAAATCCCACCGGTGAGGGACACCCCATCTTTAAGCCGTGCCCACCCCCCCGATGTGGCAGCGTGGCGCATCGAGGCTGCAGATACAGTTTTGCTAAGATTTGCAAAACCCTAGAGACATCCTAGTAACCTCCCCACCACCACCATTTGCAGGGCCCTTGGGCAGTCAAGCCCCCCCATATCAGGCCGCTTGGGACAGTAATCCCCCCATATGCAGGGGCCCCTCTACATAAGTGCCTGTGGGCAATAATCCCCCCATATGCATGGACCGTGGGCAGTAAGTGTGGGCAGCATCCTCCCCTCTACTAGGGCCGTGGCAATGTGTAAGTGTCCCCCCATAAGCTTGGACCGTGGGCATACCCTGCTTTATAATATAACGCAGATTCATTTTCCTCCGATTTCCATTTCCACTCCATCTCTAATCAGTCCATATAGAAAATAATCATCACCCCCGGTGGAAAGTCAAAGTTATAAAGTCATATAATGGTAATCCTGACGGTTGAATCCTTCAGATTGGAATCCCGGTCTGTGATAGTTTTCTATCCAAACATCTAGAGATCTACTGTGGCTTGTGGCTGTTAGTTCTGAACCTACCTGAGCTGGGTAAGGACAGTCACGGCCGGATGTTCTCTTTGCCCATCGTTGTAGCATGCAGTGTAGACTTCTGCGTCCTTTCCCTCTGCCGAAAAATTTGAAATTTTGTAAATAGTTGTAACTTATTTTGTTGTTTCAAATCTCTTCAAGGGCTTTTCACAAACCTGTGTTTCTTGTGCCTTTTGGTCCTTATCTAGGAGACCTAATGCAAATTCCGCATACGACCATGTTTGCGCAGTAGCTCCTTAACGCTGTATTAATCCATGTACTCCCCTGCACACAATTCATTCTGCAGCAGTTGCATGGTGGCGCTGATCCTGGTCTGCGGCTGCTGATGGTTCTCAATGGTGCTGAGAACCATCCACCATCCACACAAGTGAAGTGCAAGCTTGCGGGAAGTGATAAATAAAATTATTACTATTATATATAATATAGATTATATATATATATATAATCTATATCTTCTATATATAAATATATATATAGATATATATAAAGAACGAAAAACGCTGAGCACTCCGAGGGCTTTTAATATTATTTATTAGAACAAAAAATATGTCAAGAGACCTACGCGGTTCGGCCCGGAAGTCCTAGGCCGTCATCAGGGTTACAGACCTGTGTGGCCAAACGAGTTAAATAGGTAAAAACCACCCCCCCCGTGTCACTCCGGCATAATTACCTCTGGGTGCCATACCCTCCTAAGAGAACCTGTGCGATGTGAGGAACACATCGCAATAATAAGATTACTGTACTGAATAATTCCAAAAGGATTATGAAATGCTTAGAAAGTTACTAAAATAGCAACTAAAACAGTAAACTGTGCATAAGGATTATCAATAAAGTGCATCATAGTAAGTGCCGTATGCGATATAGTCGATAACTCACCACCCATTGTGAGATGAAGAGCCTAAAGTGCTACTATTGTATCATGCTAACAAAGTAAAAGTGCCTAAGTAATAAAAGCCACATAGCAATATTTTACAATGATTATCTAAAAATCTAGAGAAAGCAGGAAAACATATATTAAATAAATAGCTAAACCGAGCTATGGAGAACTTGAAGTAATACAGATTCCTACGACCTAGAGATATAAATGGTAAGGGACTGATATAAACCGATAGAACACGTTCCTGATTCGAGACAATATGGCTAAATCACTGGATAAAGGGTAACCCTCTAGAATACTTAATAAAAAACAGTAAGAGCAATGATTCATTAAGGCCCCGAGGGGATAGGGTATCCAGTCTCTTTATCCATCTGATTTCTCGCTGGAATAAAGCTCTTCTAAACGGTCACTACCCTCCGTTCTGGTTCGAATCGATTAGTCCATGCCAACGCTAGTAGGAAATTGGGGTGTTCCATCAATCTGAAATGGCGTGCCACTGATTTGTTCCCCCCGAATTTTATCTTGGTTTCATGAGACCTTTATTATCAATTTATTCATTGTAGGCCCGATCTATGCCATCTCTATGGTTAGCCAAGCGTTCCCGAGCGTCTTGTAGTTTGCCTACGTTATTTCCCACATGTGGACAGGTGATGATAATAGATCACAAATTGACTCAGACAACTGAGTCGATTCTAATATTGATTCTCTCCGTGGTGGGTGTGGGGTAAGACTCTGTGCCCGTAAGGGCACTTCTGCCCTGCACACAACCCTGGCTTTTAACAACCATTCTTAGGGGCAGGACGCCCATATTGGCTTTGGTAGTTTGACGAGTCCCTTCGATCTGTATGCATAATAATATTACGCAGAGTTCTGCCTCTTCTATAGGTGAACATGGCGCTCTTCTTGAATGGTAAGGGTGGTCATTGTGAGTATGTCCCACCTAGTGTTTATGCTGTGTTTTTAATGCACCGCTCATGGGGTATATGTACTAATGAAGGTAATGGAGTCCATGGGAATTCAATTTGTCCCTCCGCAATTAATCCTGTTGTATGGTCCAATTAAGCAATGCACGTTCTAATTTGTTTGGTGAATGACACCTCTTTTGTAACCCCTCTCAAGGAATTTTTTTGTGATAATTCCTTGAGTTGTAACGTGGATTAGCTTGATCGAGTTGTTCCTAAGAACCTAAGGGTGGGGATATATGATGCAGCTTTATGCGCTTCAGGTAAAAGCTACCACCCTATGCATTAATGTATTGCGGTCCGGGGTTTGTGTGTAATCAAGGTGATTTGTCCTCCCCTTCTTCCTTGTAAATGCGGAGGTAGGAAATCTATGGACTCAGTGCTGATCGTCCATATTAGCCTCACTGGAGATCTAAACTGTTATGTATTAACTATTCCTCTGCCGCGTCTTCCATCGTACCTGCCAGAGGAAGAACAGGTCGTCAATCTCCCTCTTAAAGTAATATTTTATTACTTTATCCCATGGGATAACAAAATTGGATTCCTAGTTCTCCATATAGATTTTGCGAGGAGGGCCAATCCAAGAACCCATAGCCGTAACCTGCTATTTGTAAGAAGTACTCTTCCCCAAAACCTAAAATCGTTTTTTTGCATGAAAACAGCAATAGATTCCATATGACTCAGTAGGGGGAGACTTATGACCTGCTTTGGTCAGGCATTTCGGCACATGTGACTAGGCTTTGTGGAATGATGGTATGAGATTGTTGACTCGCACGTCATGAGATGGTGTCCCCGTGGAAGTTCCCTGATAAACTTCATATCTCCAGCAAATGTTTGGCTGCTCTCGCAAATTGATGCATATTTTTTAACTATAGGTTAAAAAGACCAAGTTGCTAATGTCCCTTTCAATATGACCCTTTACTTTAGAAAGGGTTTTTTACCTCTTAGATATCTAGGGAAATGATTGTGGTGTTTACATTGCTAGTCCATGCAGGGGACTTAAATTATGATTGGGTTGGGTGTTTTCACATTCAAGACATTTCAAATGTTATAACACCAACAATCAATAAATTTAAGTTCTCTTTGACACAATGGTAATACCGGCCATAGAGCAGTTTATATCAATGTTGTTCTGTGATTGCTGGAGACGATGATCGCTTAACATAAGAATTTGCATTGATGACATCACACAACTTTATCAAAATATTCATTTGGACTTAGACTTTCAAGGTGATGCAGCTCCCACTTTCACTCTTCTAAATACTTTAAAAATAATATATAGACAGATAATCACATTGAGAAAATGTTTATATGGTAGAAATCATGGGATTAGGTTTGATATTTGATTTATTATTATGTCTAATCCTTGGTGGGTGAACATTGATGGTCCAATCTTCTTGGCCATGTAACGGTAAAAATGTCAGTTTGTTACTGGAAATGTGTATTTTGGTGATTTCTATCCCTAAGTAGATCAGGAAGCTCTGTGTATTTATTGGGTTCTTATACGGGGTGACAGGACACCCTGATATGTATTGATAGGGACAGAGATCTGGAAATATTGGTAGTCAATGAATTGTAACAGCCATTTTACTTTCCATGTTTACAATACAAATTGTAATATTGGCTCTATTTACATAGTATTAACACTATAGTCTGTAGTAAAACACACAGCTGGGCATGGATTTGCTTTTCCAAATTGCTCATTTGAATCATAGAAATCTCAGGTCTATTCTAAGTAAGGTATGGAAATGGCCTTTGATGACATCATGTGCGGAGTGATTTCAATGTCGGTGAATGGTTACTAGCAGCTGGCATAGGGACACACACAATATTTTTAGCAGTAAATGATTTAATTCTGAAAACAATATTGGGTGGCAGAATGAACCCGATACGGTAGGTAACCTTTCCTGTTACTTTAGGAGATTTTTATCTATTGGGAGTTTTAGAGTTCTGCTACCTTTGATATCCTAAAGAGCACTGGATGGCACGCCTAATGGCCATTCTATCTTAGTCCCCACTGCTTGGGAATGGTTTTTAGACCTGTTTATTACTGTGATTGTAGGGCAACTTCCATACCCTAGATCCATTAAATAAGATGTTTATTACAGATGCATGTAATTTATATAGTAAAATATAATTTGATATAGTGTAATTAATTACCTTCAAAATCACAGTATCACCTCCTTTTATAAATGTATACATGTACCTAATGGTAAGCTTTATTATGTAATGTTTTTCATTTTTGGTGAAATGCGCCTGTGAACCAATCCTAGTTCTTCCGACTGTCGCTTGTAATACCATGGAATGGTTTGTTTTTTTTTTTTTCTTTTTTTGTTCCAGATTGTTCTAGATATTGCAAAGTAAGAATGTACAAGATCTGGTTTTGCTCTCTAGTCCAAGTCCTTTAATGAAGATGGAGCCGATACATTTTGAAGGTAAAGCCTTGATTAATTAAGGAAAGTTATCCTTAGCTCCTCCTGCTCCTCTTCTTTTTCTAGCTTTGTACCCAGTGGGAAGTATTGAAACCGCTAGTCCTCACCCCTGGTCTCTTTTTTTAGTTACACAGCGCTGCGTTCTCTTCTCCCTCTCTTGATCCGTGATGTATCCAAAAGGAAGACAAACACATTCACTGGGGCAACTTGTATGTACCAGTGATCTGGACCTAAAGACAGTTTTCTGCTTCATTAACAGCCGTTTTTAAAGTGACCTACCAATAGCCCCGTGAGTACCACCAGCCAGCCAGCAGGACCAGCAGCGCCCATGAAACTACAGCAGACACCTACCACAGTGGAGAGGACTCCTGTGTCTTATGAATTGTGTGCAGAGGGAAAGGAACTCAGTAAGTCTAACACTACAGCATCTACACGCTGGGCTTAAGAACATCGGGCCCAGTTACCGTCCTTACCCAGCTCAGTTTGGTACAGACCACACTTCAAGCCAACAATTGGTTATAGTTGTTTGGATGTGAAACTATTCAAGACCCCTGGATTCCAATCTGCAGATTTCAACCTTCCAGATTACATTATGTTACTTGGGAAAACTTGATTTCCTGTGATGATTATTTTCTATATGGACTGTTGAAATAGTAAGGAAACTGAATCTCGCAGACATCTCTGCTTGACTCAGGAAAACGTGAGTTCTCCATGATCTTTTTAATATTTATGTTAAAGGTAATGTGAGTTTTGCCTTCAAAGAAATACGCATCCGGCTCATTTACACCCAGAGCTCTATCTCTCTGGGTAAAAGTCCTGTGTCGCAGTTCAATATCTCGTTTCGCGATTGGTGGGATTACCCACTAACGGATTAAACGCCAGCAAATAGCTGGCGTTTAAATCCTGCTAAAACGCGACATTGAACTGAAGCGTCGATGCGTGGGGGATTTTTGTGTAAACCCTCGATCCGACGCGCTGGTGTGTATAAAGGTTGCGCTAACCGTTAGTGACTGGTTAGCCAACCTTAGCACCATATATTTGCCTAGCAAGTCCTGGGTAAATCGGCTTCCATGTTGTTACAAATTAGAGGTTTGCGAATGTCCAATTGTTTATTGGATGGATTCTGGGGAGCACAGGTGTCTAGATCCACCATTGACACTCACTGGGTGCAACTTGTATGTGCAGGAACACTCACTGGGGATAAACTTGTATGGTACCAGTCACACTTCCGATGGGCAAACTTGTATGGGGAACATTTTTACATGGGGGTGTGTCTTTGACTAGTGTGGATATTTTATTTTATGGGGCAATGTGTGTCATTTATTACTCTGGAGGGAGATTTTGTCCATGGGTGGGTGTTGTTTTGTCATTTATAGTGATGGCTGAACTATATAAAGTTTACTCCTCCATTTTCCGAACTTTTCCCGAACCTCAGCGAAAGTTTTGGAAAGTTCGAATTCGGAACCCATCAAGTCTATGGGAGAGTGATATTCGAACAGTTCTGATTGATTTAATACTAAACTTCAGAGGTAACTTTGCTGTAAATGGGCTGTGGCACCTGGGAAATGGCTGGGGACATTTCCACTGGTCACCAAACTTGTTAAAAACACTTCCTGAAGTCAGGGCAGGCAGGAATTCCTCGGTTATTTCGAAGTCTTACATTCATGATACATTCAAGATTATCAAACGATCACTACGGTACATTCGAGTATTATCAAACGAACGATCCTTCCAGTTATAGCGACGGTACATTCAAGGCTTATCAAACGAACGATCCTTCCAGTATTAGCGAACTTGCATTCGAGGATTATCGAACTTGACAGATCCATCCTGTATTAGCTAACGGTAACATGGACTAATATGAGTGCCCCCCCCCTTAGAGAGATGCATCATGACAGTTTTTGCTCATATGGGCAAAAAGTAGTTACCCCCCGGTAACTCCCCCCCATATGCAGGCCCTTGGGCATAAGTCCCCCCAAACTGCATGACCTGTGTCATTAGTGTGGGCAGCATGCCTCCCCTCTAATATGGACCCTGGGCAGTAAGTCTCCACCATTTTGCATGGACCTGGACCAGTAAGTGTGGCCAGCCATGCCCCTCCTCTACATAGTGCTCATGGGCAGTATAATCCCCCCCATATGAATGGGCTGTGGGCAGTAAGTGTGGCAACATGCCCCCCCTCTACAAGTCCCGTTGGCAGTAATGTCCCCCCCATACACATGGACCGTGGGCAGTAAGTGTGGGCAGCTGCCTCCCTCTACATAGGGCCTGTGGGCAGTAAGTCCCACCCATACAACATGGACGTGGCAGTAAGTATGGGCAGCAATCCCCCCTCTACTAGTGGCCCGTGGGCAGTAAGTCCCCCCCATACCCATGGACCGTGGCAGTAAGATGTGGGCCGCATGCCCCCCTCTACATAGGCCCCGTGGGCTAAGTCCCCCCCATACACATGGACGTGGGCAGTAAGTGTGGTCAACATGCCCCCCCCACCCCCTCACCTACCTAGGTCCCTTTGGCCGTAAAGTCCCCCCATCACATGGACCGTGGGCAGTATGTGGGCAACATGCCCCCTCCTCTACATAGGGCCCGTGGGCAGTAAGTCACCCCCATCCATGGACCGTGGGCATTAAGTGTGGCAACATGCCCCCCCTCTACATGGGCCCGTGGGCAGTAAGTCCCCCCCATTCACATGGACCGTGGGCAGTAGTGTGGGCAACATGCCGCCCCCTGTACAAGGGCCCGTGGGCTAAGTCCCCCCCAACACATGGACCAGAGGGCAGTAGTGTGGGCAACATGCCCCCCCTCTACATATGGCCCGGGTCATAAGTCCCCCATACACATGGCCGTGGGCAGTAAGTTTGGGCAACATTCCCCCCCCTCTACATAGGCCGTGGGCAGTAGTCCCCACCCCCCCCTTCTACACATGGACCCGTGGGCAGTAGTGTGGGCATCATCCCCCCCTCTACATAGGGCCCGTGGGCAGTAAGTCCCCCATGCAAATGGACCGTGGTCATAAATGTGGTCACATGCCCCCCCTCTATAAGGGCCCGTGGGCATTAAGTCCCCCCCCATACACATGGACCTTGGGCAGTAATGTGGGCAAAATGCCCCCCTCTAAATAGGGCCTTGGGGCATAGTCCCCCCCCATAACACATGTACCGTGGGCAGTAAGTGTGGGCCACATGCCCCCCCTCTACATAGGGCCCCCCGTGGGCAGTAAGTCCCCCCCCATACACTGGACCCTTGGCAAAGGGGGGCACAATGCCCCCCCTCTCCAAGGGCCCGTTGGGCAGTAAGTCCCCCCCCATACAACAGGACCGTGGCAATAAGTGGTGGGCAAAATGCCCTCCCTCTAAATGGGGCCTGTGGGCAGTAGTCCCCCCCCATACACATTGACCGTGGGCAGGAAGTGTGGGCAACATGCCCCCCTCTACAAGGGCCCGTGGGCAGAATTACCCCCATACACATGGACTCGTTTGCAGTAAAGGGTGGGCAAAACTGCCCCCCCTCTAAATAGGCCTGTGGCAGTAGTCCCCCCCCATACACATGGACCGTTGGCAGTAAGTGTGGGCCCATGCCCCCCCTTACATAGCGCCCGGGCAGTAAGTCCCCCCATACATCATGGACCGTGGGCAGTAAGTGTGGGCAACATGCCCCCCTCGACAAGGGCCCGTGGCATAAATTCCCCCCCATACACAATGACTCGTGGGCAGTCGTGTGGTCAAATGCCCCCCCCTCTAACATGGGGCCTGTGGTCTGTAATTTTTCCCCCCCCATACACTGGCCCGTGGGCAGTATGTGGGCAAAATGCCCCCCCTCTACAATGGCCCGTGTGCAGTAAGGTCCCCCCATAACATGGACCGTGGGCAGTAAGTGTGGGCAGCATGCCCCCCTCTACATAGGGCCCTGGGCATAAGTCCCCCCCATACACTGGACCGTGGGCAGTAAGTGTGTGCACATGCCCCCCCTCTACATAGGGCCCGTGGGCAGTAAGTCCCCCCCATACACATGGGACCCGTGGACATAAGTGTGGGCACATGCCCCCCCTCTAAATAGGCCTGTGGGCAGTAAGTCCCCCCCAATACAACAATGGACCGTTGGCAGTAGTGTGGGCAAAATGCCCCCCCTTAATAAGGGCCTGTGGGCAGTAAGTCCCGAAGCAAAGTATGTTTGTTTAAGAAATCCAGGCAAATTCAATAAGAGCCATTTAGTTAAATCTTTTAGTCAAAAGCTTTCAATACTATGAAATAAAAGTAAAGTGCAAACAATTAAAACCCTCATTTCCAGTCCAGTTTGATCTAAGTGAAATACACAGATATACCATGCCCTTGAATGATGAGACATTCCAAGCATAATGACTAAGTATCAAAACCTTGCCTGGACCACGCTGGGCAGGAAGAACAATCGGGGCCCAGTACAGTTCTTGTACCAAACCAGAGCTGGTAAGGACAAACAGCTTATAGCAACAAGTTGGATTATAAGTTGTTTGGGATTAAATATCAAGACCCTGGATTTCAATCTCGCAGGATTTCAAACCTTGCCAGATTCCATTATGTGACTTGAAAACGTTTGACTTTCCTCGTGATATTACATTTTTCTTATGGACCGTATTAGAAATGGGTAAGGAAACTAAGCTCGCCAGAACCTCTGCTTTGAGACTCAGAAAACGTGAGTTCTCAAAGATCATTTTTAATATTTAATGTTAAAGGTAATGTGAGTTGCCTTCACAAAGAAATTACCATCAGGCTCATTTAGCCCAGAGCTGATATCTCTCTGGGTATAAAGGTCCTGTCGTTCGAGTTCAATATCGCGTTCGCGATTGTGGATTTCCCACTACGGGATTTAAACGCCAGCATTTGTGGCTTTAAATCCTGCGTAAAAACGCGACTTGAAAGAGAGCGTCCGGGATGCGTGGTGATTTTTTGTAACCCCTGCACCGCACGCGGTATGGTGATAAAGTTGGCCGCTATACCCCGTTAGGAACTGGTTGCGCAAACCTTAGCACCATTATAAATATATTTCGCCTAGCAAAGTCTGGGTAACCGGCCTTTCCATGTTCATTCGAGGTTGCGAATGTCCCTTGTTTTTAGTTGTGGATTCTGGAGTCACGGGGTCTATGATCCAACCATTTACCTCACTGGGGTGCAACACTTGTATGTGCTAGGAACACTCCTTGGGGATAACTTGTTGTACTCAGTCACCTTCCTATGGGCAACTTGAAGTGGACGGAAGCATTTTTTTCATGGGGTGGTGTGTCCATTTATTACTATGTGGGGATATTTTTTTATTTATGGGGGATGTGTGTCATTTATACTCGGAGGAGTTGATTGGTGGTTTCATTTATAGTGATGCTGAACATAGAAAGTTTAGCTCCATTCGTTTCGAACCTCAGGAAAGTTTGAAAGCTTTTTCGAATTCGGACCCATTCAGGGCCCCGTGGGCAGTGAGTCCCCCCCATACACATGGACCGTAGGGGCAAAGCAAGCCCCCCCTCTACTAGGGCTCGTTGGCAGTCTCCAGTCCCCCATCCGCAGGGACCGTGGGCAGTAAGGTGGGCCAGAGCATTGCCTCCCCTCTACTAGGCCTGTGGCAGTACAATCCCCCCCCATACACATAGACCCGTGGGCAAGTATTGCTGCGGCACATGCCCCCCTAAGCTAACCTAACCATAGGAAATGCCTTTTTACAACATACATTATGCCTATGGGGGGGACTTGCTGCCCATGGGCCCTATGTAGAGGGGAGGCATGAGAAATGTGAAAAAAAATGTAATCTGAAGCAAAGTATGTTTGTTTAAGAAATCCAGGCAAATTCAATAAGAGTCATTTAGTTAAATCTTTTAGTCAAAAGCTTTCAATACTATGAAATAAAAGTAAAGTGCAAACAATTAAAACCCATAAACTCTAATAAAACAGTATAAAACTATTCTAACTATATCACATTATGCGTATGGGGGGGACTTACTGCCCATGGGCCCTATGTAGAGGGGATATGGGGGGGAGTTACAGGGATGTATCTAGGGTTTTTTGCCATCCTAGCAAAACTGTATCTGCAGCCTCTATGTGGCCGCAATAACAGGACCGGCTGGCCAGTAAGTGGGGGCAGCATGATGCCCCCACTCTAAATGGGCCCGTGGGACAGTAAGTCCCCCCCCATACACATTGGAACCGTTGGGGCAGCAATGTGTGGGAAACATGCCCACCTTCTACAATGTGGCCGTGGCGATAAGTCCCCCCCATACAAAAGGGACCGTGCGGCAGTAAAGTGTGGGCAGCATGCCCCTCCTCTACAATGGCCCAGTGGGCAGAGTAAGTCCCCCCCATTTACACATGACCGTGGGCAGTAAGTTGTGGGCAACATGCCCCCCTCTACATAGGGCCATTGGGCAGTTAAGTCCCCCCATCACATGGACCGTGGGCAGTAAGTGTGGGCAACAGCCCCGCCTTAAAAGGGCCAGTGGCAGTAATAGTCCGCCCCATACACATGGACGTGGGCAGTAAGTGTGGGCTGGAAAACATGGGGGCCCGCCCCTCTATATAGGAGGGCCGTTGGGCATTGAAGTCCCCCCCATACACATGACGGGGCAGTTAAGTGTGGGCAGCATTGCCTCCCCTCTACATAGGCCTGTGGGCAGTAAGTCCCCCCCAACACATGACCGTGGGCAGTAAGTTGGCAGCATGCCCCCCCTACTACATATGGGCCCTGTGGGCAGTAAGTTCCCCATACACATGGACCGTGGGCAGTAAGTGTTGGGCAGATGCTCCCCTCTACACAGGGCCTGTGGGCAGTAGTCCCCCCATACCTACTGGAACCGTGGGCAGATGTAAGTAGTAGGTGGCCACATGCCCCCCCTCTACATAGAGGGCCCGTGGCAGTAAGTCCCCCCCATACACATGGACCGTGGGCAGTATAGTGTGGGCAACAGATGCCACCCCCCTTACAGGATCAGGGCCCGTAGCGAAGAGTAAGTCCCCACCCATACACATGGAACCTTGGGCCAGTAAGTGTGGGCAAACATGCCCCACCACTCATCCGGGCCCTGGGCTCAGTAAGTCCCCCCCATACACATGGACCTTGGGCATATGTGGGCAACATGCCCCCTCTACGGGCCCGTGGCATAAGTCCCCCCATCAAAGGGACCGTGGGCAGTATGTGGGCAACTGCCCCCCCCTTACAAGGCCCGTGGGCAGTAAGTCCCCCCCATACACATGGACCGTGGGCAGTAAGTTGGGCAAACAGGGCCCCACCCCCTCTACCTAAGGGCCCTTGGCAGTAAGTCCCCCCCCATCCAAATGGACTGGGCGTAGGGAGTAGTGGGGCACATGCCCCCCCTCTACACGGGCGTGGGCAGAAGTCCCCCCCATTCACATGGACCGGGGGCAGAGGATGTGGTGGGCAGAATGCCCCCCCTCTAATAGGGACCGTGGGCAAGTAAGTCCCCCCCATAAACCATGGACCGGTGGCCGTAAGTGTGAGGCAACATGTGCCGCCCCCCTATATAGGGCCCCGTGGGACAGTAAGTCCCCCCCCATACACATGGACGTGGGCAGTAAGTGTGAGGCAACATGCCCCCTCCCCCTCTAAAAGGGCCCGTGCGCAGTATCCCACCATACACATGAGACCGTGGGCAGTATGCTGTGTGCAAAAAATGCCCCCCTCTAAATCGGGGCCTTTGGGCAGTAAGTCCCCCCCATACCAACAATGACCGTGGGCAGTAAGTGTGGGCAAATGCCCCCCTTTACAAGGCCCGTGGGGCGCATGAATTCCCCCCCAACACATGGACCGTGGGAACAGTAAAGTGTGGCACATGCCCCCCCTCTACATAGGGCCTTGGCAAGTCCAGTAAGGTCCCCCCCATACACACAGGACCGTGGGCAGTAAGTGTGCATGCGCACCATACCGACCCCCAAGCCTCAATACATTCTCTGTTCCGGCTGCCTCCAGTTTGTGCGCCATTGTAAGTCCCTCCCATACACATGGACCGTGGGCATTAAGTTGGGCACATGCCCCCCCCGCTCACATAGGGCGTGCCGTGGGCCAGTAAGTCCCGCCCCGATCACATGGACTGTTGGGCAGTAAGTGTGGGCAAACAACTACACCCCCCCCCTTCCTACATAGGGCCCGTGGGCAGTAAGTCCCCCCATACAACTGGACCGTGGGCAGTAAGATTGTGGGCAACATGCCCCCCCTCTATAAGGCAGTGGCTAGCCCAACCTGGACCTGGCAAGTTGTGTCGGGATGCTCCCCTACCACAGGGGTGCGTAGATAACCCCCCAACATGGACCGTGGCAGCAGTAAGTGTGGGCAGCATGCCCCCCTCTACATAGGGCACCGTGGGCCGTAAGTTCCCCACCATGCATGGACCGTGCGCCAGTAAGTGTGGGGCAACATGCCGCCCCTCCTACACCAAGGGCGCTGTGGGCAGTAAGTCCCCCCATACAATCAACGCGACTCGTCGGCTCAAGGTGGAAATACCTTCTCCTCCCCCTCTTTTTATGTGCCTGTGTCCCCCCTAGTAGTCCCCTCCCTCACTTTTACATGGCACCGTGGGTCAGAAGTGTGCAACCCATCCCCGGCCCCCCTCACATTTAGCCCTTGCCCGTGGGCAGTAAGGCCCGCCCATTACACATGGAACCTGGTGGGCAGTAAGTGTGGGCAACATGCCCCCCCCCGCTACAAGGGCCGTGGGACAGTAAGTCCCCCCATTCACATGGACCGAGCAGTAGTGTGGGAACAATGCCCCCCCTCTAAAGGGCCTGTGGGCAGTACAAGTCCCCCCATACACATGGACCGCGGGCAGCTAAAGTGTGGGCAAATGCCCCCACTCACATAGGGCCCATGGTCAGAGTAAGTCCCACCCCATGCCATGACCGTGGGCAGAGTAAGTGTGGGCACATGCCCCCCCTCAATAGCAATGGCCCGTGGGCAGTTAAGTCCCCCCCACCTACATCGGACTGTGGCGCAGTAAGTGTGGGCAGCATGCCTCCGACCCCTCTACACTAGGGCCCTGGGCAGGAAAGTCCCCCCCAACACAGGAACTCGGGCAGTAGTAAGCTGTGGGCAACATGCACCCCCCCTCTACATAGTGGCCCTTGTGCAAGTAAGCCCCCCTACCACTGGCCGTGGGCAACCGTAATGTGGGCCAACATGCCCCCCCTCTACATAGGGCACGGTGTGGAGTAAAGTCCCCCCATACACATGGACGTGCGCAGTAAGTGTGGGCAACATGCCCCCCCTTATAATGGGCACCGTGGGCAGTAAAGTCCCCCCCATACACATGGACCGCTTGGCGAGTAAGTTGGGCTACATTGCCCCCCCCCTCCTACAAGGGCCCGTGGAGCAGTAGTTCCCCCCATACACATGGACTTTGGGCCAGTAAAGTGTGGGCAAGCATGCCCCCCCATCTACATAGGGGCCCCGTGGGCAGTAGTCCACCCCATACACATGACGCGGAGGCATAAGTGTGGGCAGCATAGCACCCCCCTCTACCAAATAGGGCCGTGGGCAGAGTAAGTCCCCCCCAACATAGGACCGTTGGGCAGTAAGTAGTGGCAAGACATGGCCCCCCTTACAAGGGCCCGTGGGCAGTAAGTCCCCCCCCATACTTGACCCGTGGGCGCAGTAAGGTGGGAAAAATGACCCCCCCTCCTAAATAGGACCTGGGGCAGTTAAAGGTCCCCCCCATACACATGGACCTGTGGCATAAGTGTGGGCACATGCACCCCCCTTACATAGGGCCCGTGGCAGTAAGTCTCCCCCATACACATGACCGTGGGCTGGAGTAAGTGTGGCAAAGCCCCCCCTCTACAAGGGTGCCATGGAGCAGTAAGTCCCCCCCAATACACAAGGACCGTGGGACAGTATAAGTGTGTGGCAAATGCCCCCCCTCTAAATGGGGCCCTGTGGGCAGTTAAGTTCCCCCCCATACACATGGACCGGTGGCAGTAAGTGGGGCAAAAGCCCCCCCTCTAACATGGGCCGTGGGCAGTAAGTCCCCCCCATACACATGGACCGTGGGCAGTAAGTGTGGGCAAATGCCCCCGCTCTACATAGGGCCCGTGGGCAGTAAGTCCCCCCCATACACAAGGACCGTGGGCAGTAAGTGTGGGCAAAATGCCCCCCCTCTACATAGGGCCCGTGGGCAGTAAGTCCCCCCAAACACATGGACGTGGGCAGTAAGTGTGGGCAACATGCCCCCCCTCTACATAGGGGCCCGTGGGCAGTAAGTCCCCCCATACAAGGACCGTGGCAGTAAGTGTGGGCAACATGCCCCCCTCTATAAGGGGCCGTGGGCAGTAAGTCCCCCATAACACATGGACCGTGGGCCAGTAAGTGTGGGCATCAGCCCCCCTCTACAATCAGGGCCGTGGGCAGTAAGTCCCCCCCATAACACCATGGACCAGTGGGCAGTAAGTCCCCCCATACACATGGCCTATGGGCAGTAAGTGTGGGCAACAGCCCCCCCTCTATAATAGGGCCCGTGGGCTGTAAGTCCCCCCCATACACATGGACCGTGGGCAGTAAGTGTGGGCAGCATCGCCTCCCTCTACAGGGCCTGGGGCAGTAGTCCCCCCATACACATGGACCGTGGGCAGTAAGTGTGGGCGTCATGCCCCCCCTCTACATAGGGCCCGTGGGCAGTAAGTCCCCCCCATACACATGACGTGGCATAAGTGTGGGCAGCGTCCACCCTTAGACTAGGGCCGTGGCAAGTCCCCCCACACTGGACCGGGGCAGTAATGTGGGCACCATGCCCCCTCTAACCTGGGCCCCTGGGCAGTAAGTCCCCCATACACATGGACCGTGGCAGTAAGTGTGGCCCACTGCCCCCCCATACGCATAATGTGATATAGCTAGAATGATTTTATACTTGTTTTTATTACAGTGTATGGGTTTTTAATGTGTACTTTACTTTATTTCTAGTTTTGAACGCTTTTGACTAAAGATTGTAACTCAAATGACTATGAAATTGCCTGGATTTCTAAAACAAACAACTGTTTGCCTTTCAGATTACATTTTTTTCACCATTTCTCGTTTAGTGACTAGATGTTGTAAAAAGGCTTTCCTAGGGTTTAGGTTAGCTTTAGCTCAGCATTTGTTAGGTTATGGGCTAGTTTAGACTGTTAGGTTAGTTAGGTCCTGCTGAAAGAGTCTTACCTGGACTGGTAAGTCAGGGCTTACAATCTTTTGGCCAAAATATTTTATTCTTCATTAATTTTGTAGAGGATAAATGCTTTTGAGGAATTGTATAAATAAATACCTCATTAATTGCAAGTTCAAAATACCCACCGTGAGGGACACCCAATCTTTCGCCGTGCCACCCCACCGAGGTGGCAGGTGCCGCATGAAGGCTTCAGATACAGTTTTGCTAAGAGGGCCACAAACCGCTAGAGCAGCCTAGTAACTCCGCACCCATGGGGGGGACTTACTGCCCATGGGCCCTTGTAGAGGGGAGCATGTTGCCCACACTTACTGCCCACGGTCCATGTGTATTGGGGGACTTACTGCCCACGAGCCCTATGTAGAGGGGAGGTATGCTGCCCACACTTACTGCCCACAGTCCATGTGTATGGGGGGGACTTACTGCCCACGGGCCCTTGTAGAGGGGGGCATGTTGCCCACACTTACTGCCCACGGTCCATGTGTATGGGGGGACTTACTGCCCATGGGCCCTATGTAGAGGGGGGGCATGTTGCCCACACTTACTGCCTATGGTCCATGTGTATGGGGGGACTTACTGCCCACGGGCCCTATGTAGAGGGTAGGCATGCTGCCCACACTTACTGCCCACGGTCCATGTGTATGGGGGGGACTTACTGCCCACGAGCCCTATGTAGAGGGGGGGCATGCTGCCCACACTTACTGCCCACGGTCCATGGGTATGGATGGGACCTACAGCCCACGGGCCCTATGTAGAGGGGAGGCATGCTGCCCACGCTTACTGCCCATGGTCCATGTGTATGGGGGGGACTTACTGCCCACAGGCCCTATGTAGAGGGGAGGCATGCTGCCCACACTTACTGCCCACGGTTGCTAATACTGGATACTTCGCTAATACTGGAAGGATCGTTCGTTTGATAATCCTCGAATGTACCGTTCGTGATCGTCCGATAATCCTCGAATGTAGCATTGAATGTAACTTGCGCAATACCCGAGAATTGCCTTCCTGCCTGACTTCAGGAAGTGTTTTAACAAGTTTTGTTGACAATGACATGTTCCCCAGACCACTTTCAAACTTTCTCTGAGGTTCGAAAGTTCGAAAATGGACTAAACTTTATATAGTTCGGCCATCTCTATAAATGACAAACACACCCACCCATGTAACAAAATCTCCCTCCAGAGTATAAATGACACACGGTCCCCCATAAAATAAAATATCCCACATAGTATAAATGACACACACACACACCCATGTAAAAAATGCTCCCCATACAAGTTTGCCCATAGAAAGTGTGACTGGTACATACAAGTTATCCCCAGTGAGTGTTCCTAGCACATACAAGTTTGCACCCAGTGAGTGTAAATGGTGGATCATAGACACCTGTGCTCCAGAATCCACCAACTAAACAATGGGACATTCGCAACCTCTAATGTAACACATGGAAGACGATTTACCCAGACTTGCTAGGCAAATATATGGTGCTAAGGTTGCGCTAACCAGTTCGCTAACGGTTAGCGCAACTTTATCACCATACCAGCGTCGGATGCGCGGGTTACACAAAAATCACCCACGCATCCGACGCTCTCCGTTCAATGTCGCGTTTTAGCGCAGGATTTAAACGCCAGCGAATAGCTGGCGTTAAAATCCCGTAGTGGGCAAATCCCACAATCGCGAACGCGATATTGAACTGCGAACAGGACTTTTACCCAGAGAGATAGCAGCTCTGGGTAAATGAGCCTGATGGTATTTCTTTGAAGGCAAACTCACATTACCTTTAACATATCAAAAATGATCATTTGAGAACTCACGGTTTTTCTGAGTCAAAGCAGAGTGTCTGGTGAGCTTCAGTTTCCTCTCCATCTCTAATCAGTCCATATAGAAAATAATCATCACGAGAAAAGTCAACGTTTTCAAAGTCACATAATGGTAATCTGGAAGGTTGAAATCCTGCAGATTGGAATCCAGGGTCTTGATAGTTTATATCCCAAACAACTATAATCCAACTTGTTGGCTTGAAGCTGTTAGTTCTGTACCAAACCTGAGCTGGGTAAGGACAGTCACTGGGCCCGATGTTCTTCATGCCCTGCGTTGTAGCATGCATTGTTAGACTTACTGCGTCCTTTCCCTCTGCACACAATTCATAAGTCAGTGGAGTCCTCTCCACTGTGGTAGGTGTCTGCTGTAGTTGCATGGGCGCTGCTGGTCCTGCTGGCTGGCTGGTGGTACTC
This sequence comes from Hymenochirus boettgeri, assembly GCA_019447015.1. Lineage (NCBI taxonomy): Eukaryota > Metazoa > Chordata > Amphibia > Anura > Pipidae > Hymenochirus > Hymenochirus boettgeri. The sequence goes on from JAACNH010000527.1 coordinate 158,919, forward strand.
ACGGTGCTATTGGTAGGTCACCTTAAAACGGCTGTTAATGAAGCAGAACTGTCTCTAGGTCCAGATCACTGGTACAAATTCAATAAGAGTCATTTAGTTAAATCTTTTAGTAAAAAGCTTTCAATACTATGAAATAAAAGTAAAGTGCAAACAATTAAAACCCATAAACTCTAATAAAACAGTATAAAACTATTCAAACTATATTACATTATGCATATGGGGGGGACTTACTGCCCATGGGCCCAATGTAGAGGGGAGTTCTGCTTCATTAACAGCCGTTTTAAGGTGACCTACCAATAGCACCATGAGTACCACCAGCCAGCCAGCAGGACCAGCAGCGCCCATGCAACTACAGCAGACACCTACCACAGTGGAGAGGACTCCTCTGACTTATGAATTGTGTGCAGAGGGAAAGGACTCAGTAAGTATCTGTTGTATTCAATTAGATCAACTGGACTTGAAATGTAGTTCTTGAAGACGTTTCGCTAGTCATCCGACTGGCTTTCTCAATTCAGAATGACTTGTGCAAGAATCTGGGGAAAGAGTGATGGAGTTCACCAAACAAGCACAGCTTTCTCAGCACTGTAAAGGCAAACAAAGGCAACAGAACAAGTTCTCTATTCTGTCATCCCAGAACAGCCCCAAAGGAGAACAACTACCTTGGATACAAAAGGAGGGAAGTGTCACTTCATCAAACAAGGAGGAATGGGTGAGAAACTTGTCTAACAGGACCCTGACCCAGCCAGAAATGGAAGTCCTTGGTAAGGGCTTGAATTTTGCCATCACCCCTAAAGCCATCCCTGTGGTGGATATTATAGCAGCCACAGAAGCCTCTATCCACAGTAATAAGGTATCACAGAGTGAGGCAGAACAACTTCGCCTTAAGGTATCTGCAGCCTTAGCCAGTGCTAAAACTCCTTCATCTAACCTGACTACACAGGAAAGAAGAGCCTTAACATACGTGAGTCTGCGGTGTGAAATGCCGAGACATTGATGCATGGGAATGTTCACATTTTACTGGGGTTAGCACCACACGACCTCAGACTCGGCTCTCTCACAAGACATTTGGTGAAGTACCACAATATGGGATTAAGGTCTCCAAACGATGGAGCGTGGATTGCTTGCTCATAAAATGCTGGCAGAAGCCTACAAAGCTGCGCAAGTTTATCATAATCGTTTGAATAACAGTAAAACACAGCTTGAAAGCCAAATTACTGTTCTTCTATTTCTTCTTCTTCTTCTCTTCCGTTTTCTTTCTTCCCTTTTTTGGACCGTATCTCTCCCACATTTTGTACTAGAGACATGAAATTCGGTACAGATGTGCGGGGCATATGGGAGAATGTGCTATCTTCTGCTAGGTATCCGCGGAAGCGTACGGTGTTATCAGCGAAATTTCGGACATGTTTTCCCATAGACTATAATGTACAATCCGCAAATGTGATATTTCAAAACCGTTTTTTTTCATGGTCATAAATACAAAGGATGATACCCGCCCACTCCCCCACAGACCCCAGGTACACCCCCCTACTGACCTACCTTCCATTCCCATGGAGCCATATTTAAAGGTAACAAGTCAAAAAAACTAATTTAGATTTATCCTCAAAAAAGAATAGTTTTATGGTTATATAACACAAAAAAGACATACCCCTCAACCAGACCCAGGTACAACACCACTAAACTACTTATGCATTACTGTGGCAGCCATACTTAAAGGGTAACTAAAGTAAAAAAAAACATTTAGATTTATTCTCAATAAAAGATAGTTTTTATGGTTGTAAACACAAAAAATACATACCCCCCTCAACCAGACCCAGGTACACATGCCTAATGATCTACTTATCCATTACGTGTCAGCAATTTAAAGGGTAACTAAAATCAAAAAAACAAATTTAGATTTATCCTCAATAAAAGATAGTTTTATGTTGTAACACAAAAAATACATACCCCCCTCACCACCAGACCCAGGTACAACACCTACTGATCTACTTATCCATTACAGTGGCAGCCATACTTAAGGGTACTACAGTAAAAAAACTAATTTAGATTTATCCTCAATAAAATAGTTTTATGGTTGTAAACACAAAAAAGACATACCCCCAACCAGACCAGGCACACACCCCTCTGATCTACTTATCCATTACTGTGGAAGCCATACTTTAAAAGGGTAACTAAAGTCAAAAAAGTAAATTTTGATCAATATCAAAAATTTAGTTTTTTTAACCCCAACGTGATACAGTATACACAGCTACTGACCTACCCCTCTCATTACTGTTGCAGCCATACTAACGGTAACTAACGTCAAAAAAACGAATTTTGACCAATCATCAAAAAAGTTTTTTTTTAACTCTCACCCGACCGCGGTACATACAACCTACTGATCTACTTATCCATTACTCAACGTTGGCAGCCAACTTTAAAGGGTAACTAAAGTCAAAAAAGCAAATTTGATCAATAATCAAAAAACTTGTTTTTTTTAACTAACCCACAACGTGATATGAATACCACACCACCAACTGACCTACCTTTTAACTGCATGTCAATATTTAATGGTAATGTAAAACACAACAATGTCCTCATCATTGACTTTTATGAGTTTAAAATCTGCAGCACAAACACACAAATTCCCTTCCAAAATGCAGTCTTTCAAGCCAAATTCAAAGTTTATACTTAAACTTTCCCTTTCTAGTGTAATTCAAGTGCAATGTGCACTGTTTGAACACATAAACAAATGTAGGATGGTGTAAAATAGCTGTCAACAACATGTGTCTGAGGGGGCTGCCATGCATCCAACTCACCCACTTCACCACTGTACTGTTTAATACACACAATCAGCAAGACATCACATTGTCCCAATTTGCACAATAAGCATAAATCTAATTGTCATGCATATGTTTGAATTTTCTGAAGCAAACATACCGTTAGAAAGACATGTTAGCAAATTATGTTTACACAGTGTCAACAGGTGTACTTTGTGCAAGCTTCTGCATATGAGGATAGATGCTACACTCTGCTTGCCTTAAAGCCTAACCTACTAGATTCATAAATTTTGCCCCACAGCCATAGGTGCTGACAGTAATGCGCATGCAATGTTGACAAACATGAATCCCCAACAGCTTAGTGCTTCAACTCATTGTCAGGGACATGGTGACGTTACTTAGCAATGTGATTGGATGCTGACCTATGTTTGATGGGTGGCAAGGGTATGACCTCTGGGAGGATCATATACATAACCTTCACATTGCTTTCACAAGGCCATACTTCTCAACACAAATGTTAAGCAATTGGTCATCTTCTGTGCATCCATTTGGGGTATATGCATCCAAGCTGCACTCCCTTTGTAGCATTAACACAGGTCGGCTTCTCCATAGCAACACAGTAGCGTATATGAACCCATATGTGGAACCTACGTATCTCCGTTACAATAAGTCCCTCATATGTATATTTACAAACAAACATCATGGACAGTATAGGATCACATACGTATGGTGAGTAATTACAGGAACGATAGATGGAAAAAACATGGGTTCAGTCAAGCACTTTTGTGGCAATGGGTGACAGCACTGGTTAATTGCTTTACACTTTTTCATGTACAAATGACTTACTGGCATGCCACTTTTGCATTTTCCAAACTTCATGCAGCACAAGATAATTGGCACAACCACTCTAGCAAGACGTGGCTGCATACATTGGAAACCTTGTTAGGTAGACAACACACACAAGCGTATGTGTGGATTGAGTGTAATGGTATGTGTTGGAATGACTTTTGCTGATGTGCAAATCATGTGTGTGACCATACAAATTTGGGAACTGTACGTTTATCCTCACTGTGTCACTAAACAAATGCACTTGTTTTGCTGCAAAATATTAGCTAATTTACTTACATATTCATACATAGTAATATAACTTTAAACATTAACATCTGGTCACACATCAATAGTAACTGTACAAAACCTGCCATGTGTAGAACACTACATTCAAAGCAGACAACGCTGCACACTTTCTAAATCTTCCTCCAGACTGTTTTAGATTAGCTTTGATCTTGTGTACATTATGCAGCACTTTTGTAATTTACCTGGGCCTTCGTAGTATCCTTCGTCTTCCTGGCCACAATGCACACATCTATGAATGGACAAAAAATAAGGTCATTAAGCTCAACATATTTACCAGTGTCAATACAGTAGACTTTGCCTACCGAGTGTTAGGTTTTGATATATTCGTATAATCACTTATTGCTAATAGCAGCCCATTTTTGTTTTTCGACGCCATTTGTGTCCATATTCCTTAGTCTGTTTTTCTCAAAATGTACCAAGCCAAGCTGTTTCTCATGGCCATAGATAATACGTTATCTCAAGGTCTTTTGCCTCCTACATTCCAAGGTTTAGTACGTCATCGGCAGACACTGTGTCTGGCCACGCCCACTTTTTCTCTTTGTGAAAACCCAATGTAATAAACAAATAAAGTGGAGTTAGATTTTTGCTACAAGATGTGTAGTCAACTCTATCTCCCGCGCTGTAAAAAGGTCTCTTAGTGGTCTGACAGGCATCAATCAGAGTCCGGGGGACTAGTGAGGATATTTATTCTAATCCCGAGGATAAAGGCTAATTCTTACAATGATTGTAGCTAATATAATAGTCCATGAGTGTCCTATATCTCTGTATCTAATATTGGCTAATTTCTGGGCTAAAATACATTGGGTGCATAAACTGCTTCAACAACCATTATGTAGAAATTGCGTTTAGGGATAGATTGGACTTTTTTATACGCCCTAATGTCCATTCCCTATGTCATGCAAAGCAAACATTCATGTAAAGAGTGATACATTACCATTATTGCAGCAGCATCATGTGATTCCTATCAAGTTACACACATTACATATTGTGTTGCCACAACAATGCTTGCAACATGACATGCTTTCTTGTAATGGTGGTACTCTTCACATGACCCCATGCTTCATTTCACTTAGTAAGTGGTTCTTTTACAGTGAAAGGTAGAAAATAGTAGGGCAAAAACAGCTAACAGTATATAGTGGATCATTCATCCCACCACTGTTCATTGTAAGGATTTAACAAGTAACCGATGATTTCACGTCCAAACCTAGATGACTCGTCATCCCTACAACCTTACTACAGGCACGAAAATAATTCAAATATCCCTTTTATAGGCCAATCCGTACTTTATATAACCACCCCTTTGTGCCTTCTGCTTGACTTGACTGGAAGAGTATAGTGTGACCTGAATGTCCTCTACAATTACACTACTGGGTGTACCTTATAGGTATTCAATAACATGATGTTACATGAAAGAAAAGCAATAGTGGCCATAAATGTGTTATAGCTGCTTTGCACATACATTTTACATTATATATGCTTGTCCTCTCAGACATAAGCTGTTGGATTGTCCCATTTCCGCCATTATATCTACTTCACCACAACCTATCCATATATCTCATCGGTGCCGACTGTGCTAAAACGGTGGTCCCGTCGCCCAGAGTAAACGAAATTGTTTGTGAAGTACCACGACCAAACGTTCACATCGACGATCGTCTCATACACCACCTTGTGTCCAAATGGGACCAATGATCAAGTAGAACACAAGACCAAAGTAGAAGGAATTTGGGGTACAATGAATGGGTACCGGTAGTTTGCCATTTAAATTTTTAGTATTGAGACCCTACCATACCACCTCCACAGGTATTGCTATAATCAAAGTGCATTTCATGTGCAAATCACAACATGTTTGATACACTGTAGCTCGTTTGTCAAGTGTAACACATATTGACTAACCACCATTTTTAGTCAGGGTGTGTTCCAATAGGTCACTCACTTTAGGTGAAGTTATGTCCAGAACACACATCTGGCCAACCAAAGTCTATAGGAGATGTGGTGAGCTGAATAGCATATAGACTGGTATTCTAGCTCGAGGATTTTAAATGTTGCTTGGGGTGAAACATCCTGTAGCTACACTATTGTACTTTATCACGCTAAGTGTCCAGTGTCTAACATTGCCACAATGATAATGCCTACACTGAGACCTCTGTGCTTTGACACATGGACTTGATGTATTCACACGGAACTTTGTAGTTATGTTGGTGTCTGATCCTATCTGTCTGTTGACCAAAATGAACATATCTTCCACGGTGTTTTCAATTGCTATAAGGGTACTTGAAGAACAAAATGTCACAAATGTACCCTATAAGTGTGACTTTACTGTAAATTTAGAAAGTGGATTATGGACCCACAATGGTATTGTAGGCTTGTGAAATTCTGAATGTTCTTGGAGATTGAAGCAAGTGAGGCTGCAGTTCCAGTAGCTTGTATGCAGGGCCTGGAACTCCTAAGTGACTTGCCATGTCCCCTTTATTGTCAAGAGGCTGCCCCATTGTTTGCTAAATGCTAGCCCTGTGTGTATAGTACGCTCCTTCTGCTTGTGGAACCTACGATTATAAGCTATTCATCTTCAATTTCCAGCAGTCAAATCCAATAGGTGAGTGTAACAACTTAAAAGTCCCAAGGAGTTCCGTGACAATATTATCGCACCAGGCCGCAGTTCAAGTAGCTTTTGTACGGGCGGGGAAGTCCAAGAGGACTTCTATTATCCTTTAATACAGCTGGGGTGAGTAATTTCTTATCACCTGCCCCTTTGTGGGTTCTTCTTTAGTTCTCTCTTATGGATCTGTAACTTTGGAAGACCATCATCTTAAATGTCTCAACATCGAAACTCACAACAGGGAATGTTCTATGATATAACACCTACCCCTGTACTGGAAGGTCTATGTGAGGAACTCTAGATTTAGCCTTATAATCTTACAGTTGCAGGAGAAGGAAACCCCAAGTCACAAATGGTACGTTATGCAATAAAGCACCCCAACTTTCAATGATAAGACATGGTCATCACTTGGAGTTGCGTGGCTGTTAAAAGTTACTTGCCGTGCGGCATCGTGCTCTTATATGGGTCCGGAACGCCATGTGTGACTTCTAAAGCCTTAGAAGTAACATTTGGTGGAGCAGTATCACTATATCACCTTCCCCTGTTTGGGTTTTATGGGAGAAGGTTTACTTGTAGCCTTATAATGGTCACTCTCCCGAAGATAAAGGACAACAAAGCCACAAAGGGGTATGTTATAATACTGTACGCACACCTATAAATTATAAGGATAGTGGAAGTCACCTTGGGAGTTCAGGCTCGGTGCTTTGAATCACGACTCGAATTGCAGTGGTGCATTATCCCTCGAGAATTACACCTATGCTAGTGTAGTATGTGAGCAACCCATTGTTTTCTTATGATACCCTGAGATGAGGAAAAGTAAAACACACAGGGCATAAAGGGCGACGTATCATAATGAGTAGCGCCATTACTAAAGTGAAGTGACAATCAAATCACGTTGACTTGCACCCATGTGTCTCCAAGTTGTAGGCTTCCATGCAACATTTTTATATTGTGGGGTCAACTTTTCTGCCACTGATAAATCAGTATGACTTCGAACTAGGTGTGCATAATCCAATATATACCAAACGCTGTAATTCACATAAACCACCTTGCTGAGCGATAAGCACAAACAGTTGTCAACAATGCTTGGTGAATGGCAGGCTGCTGATGTGACATCCAGTCAATATAAGATGATGGTCGGTGACGGCACCTACAAGTCAGGTGTTGTCGCATATTAACTTTCAAAGGAATACTTTTTTATGACTATGCTTAAGAGGTGATGTTTTCAACCCCTATATACAGTAGGTATAGTGCAGACAATGCTTACACTACAGTATGTGCTTATTCAACACAGTCGTGACACTAGAAGGTACCTCAAATACCGTTTGCAGAAAGGTACATGCAGATCCATGGTACGTGAAAATAAATTACACATGTCCTCATGTCCGCCTCAATGTCAAGTAGTAGCATGCATACATACCTGGTCCCATGTTGGCATCCTTGCCAGAGCTGCTCGGCTCCTCCACATCCCTGGTACAACAACTGCATTGGGTTTTTGTCTGGGCTGACTGGTTCCTTTTTGTCTCTTCCTAAAGGACAAAGAGAAGTTATGGCATCATTAAGACAGCTGCTTACATGAATACTTGGTGAGATACGCTCTTTTTCTACAGAACTTCCTCACATCCAAAATCCACTTGTGCTGGATTATAATGTTCCATATCAATGGGACAACATAGCCACTAACACATTGAACACCTTAAACTTTTTGGTTTTCTATCTATTACTGAAGGTGCTGTTCACATATAGAAAGTCAAGGTTATCATATGTGGTCGCCTGTGGCTGCTGTTGTGGTGTTTGTTGCGCGTGTTTATCTTCGTTCGTTAGATCGAAGGAACGTGTGACGTTCGTATAGGCACAAATGGTTGCAAGCATACCATGACATTTACATAGGTGTACTACTTTTTTCGATGGTTCGACAATCGGTTTTAACTGCAACTTCTCGCGCTGCTTCAAATCCGACCATCGTTTTCTTAATTGGTCTTTCGACCTGTTGATGGAAAATTTTTTGGCAATACCCTGAATGACACGTTGTAGAATTTGTCTTTGTGCTTATTTTGAAAATGTAACTCTTATGGCGTCAGTCTAATCTAATTTATCCAATATTTTAACCATGTATACCATTTTCCTCACGGCACATTGGAGAGGCCCTGTACTGGAAGTCCACCAATTTCAACTCAGGCCTGTGCCTCTTTTTTCCCAGACTTTGGAGCTTCCTTGGCAGCATTGCCAGGTGTCTGTCCAGGCGGTTCCATCTCAATCTGTATCTCTTCAAACAGAGATGTTGGAGCTAGTTGGCATCACTCACTGTGTTACTATGTACTCACTGACTCACTTCTGGCGTGTCCATGTGTATCAGGTCTAAAATGGCAGTCCAGGAAGTGACGTATGTCTCTTAATTGAGCATGGGCGTTTCTTTCCAGGGCTGTACGTGTTGCGCTCGTGCGTGTTGAACGCTTGTGCGTAGTTGCGCTCGTGGCTTAGTTGTGCTCGTGCTAGTTGCGCTCGTGCGTAGCCAAGGACGATCTATAAGTTTGTTCACCTCCTGGGCTTGGAGCGTTTTCGGGGCCACACGACCATTTCAACCTTCAGAAAGACCAACAGAGTCGTCCACGAAGATCGCTGATTTTCGTACCCATTTTATATTGGACTCAGAGTGCAAGAATTCAGGTATTTGACATGATCATCCTATATAAATTTAACACCCAAACTAACTTACCTACAACACATATAACATCAGTACATTAATCACGGTACACTTAATTAATAGAGTTCTCGGCATAATGCATGACCACTTTTTTCTACATAGATGAAGAATTGGACACTGTACATTATCAGCAAATTACACGGACTCAACTTTGCCCTACCATATACAATTATTACTGCACTGTCCAAGTACTTTTAGAGATTGCAGCCATGGTCAAGGTGAATCCATATCCTAACAACTACCCTTGTACTGCATGTCTATGGAGAACGTACAATTATACCCTTACATAACCTATACCCCTGTGTGATTCCAATGGGAGGAACTGTAGATTATAGCCTTATTACTTACAGTTCCAGGAGAAGAAGGAAACCACAGGCCCCAAAGGCATAGTTATAATAAATAAAGGCACCCCGAAGTGTAAATAAGTAGAATATTAGAAGTCACCTTGGATTTATATGCCCTGTAATAAAGCTACTTGACCTGCGGCATCATGCTTTGATATGTCACGGAACTCCTTGTTGACTTATAATATCCTTATAATGTTACAGTTGGGGTGCATGATCCCGTATATAATGTAAAGGTTCCATCAGGTGCAGGGAACCAGAAGCCACAAAGCGGTAGCTTACAATCAATAAGGCATCCCCAAGTGTAAATGAAAAGGATATTAGAAGTCACCTGGGACTTTCGTGGCCTGTAAAATAGGGCCTCGCCCAGCGACATAATGCTTTCATATGGTCACTGAGGGCTCAGTTCTTATAATATCCTTAACATTAAAGTGGGGGCTGCATTATCCTATAGATACTGTACACTTGGTCTGGATTTTGTTTTGGAACACAACCCTTACTGTCTTTTGGTTTCTTACTGCTCCTGCAAGTTTAAAGAGTATCCAACTGTTCTCTTACACTCCTCCGCGTTCCATGCACTACAGGGGAATGGTATACGCCTCCAATATGATACTTGTAACCCAAGAATAGAGTAAATGGTGAAGTCTCCAAGGATATTACCTAGGCGTGTGTAGTCTTTGTATGTGACTCAATACATATTGGCATACTTTACATGTTAATGTTCCCCTAAACTAGAAACCTAAACCCGCTAGGTTTAGATTTCCTAACATTTACCTGGCCACGTCCAAAGTATAGTACATTCTAAGGCACCTGGCTTCCTAGGCTGCATGAAAGGTGCTTGATCTGCTGCCACCACAATGTTATATGCCATGTCAGTTGCTGCTTACTTCAAACTCCTTTTTTCAATTGTAAATGTGGCTGCACATACCCATTATTTCATTATGCGTAGGGCTGTGCTGTGCAAGTATATCAAATGACCCTGGTACAAAGACTACCCGGCACAAATCATTGAGACTCACACATATTAAGTATGAACATTATTCATATATCTTCACATTAAGCAATGCACGGTTATGCAGTAAATAGCATGTCTACACATGTCCAACGCACATGGACATGATCTGCTTGGACTTGGGGCCAGTGAAATGTGAAGTAGCGGCAGTGGCCATGACAGTAGCACACGACATTTCCAACATATGGCACAACTAACATTATTGCCAATATTAAGGGCATAACAGCAAGGGCATGTCATTTGTTTCCCTTCTGTGGATACAATTCATTGCCCAATAATGTGCAAGATTGTACTGAGACATTATGTAGTGGTGACTTGTGGCTATCTTGTCGTGTAATTTGCACCACTGCAACACTGTTTGCTCCAACATTCTTCAATGTGCATGCTAATACTTGTTAGTTGATACTAACAATTCATGTGCAAAATAGTTAGATGATGCTATACACAAAGTGTCGAGCAATGTGTGGTAATCTGATGTTACCAACATGCACCAGGACATTGCTTTTCATCTATTTTCTGCTGCTGTATTCACTACCGTTGCCCTATGTAACGGGACATATCTTGCTTCTTTCTGGTGTGTAGAATGGCGGAATACATTTTTTTAGCCCAGAATTTCTGCGCCTCTTCATAGAACAGTACGAGAGCTGCCTTGTTTGTGGCGCATCAAGTCCAAAGAATATTCTAACCGACATGTTAGGGCTGAGGCATATGACAAACTAGTTCAACTGTGTCAAACCTCAATCCAAAAGCTACGTGGGAGTTTGTCAGAACCAAGATAGCTAACCTAAGAACTGTGTTTAAAAGGAATACAAAAGGTGCAACAATCCCACAAATCTGGCACTTCTGCCGAAGACATCTATGTGCCACGTCTATGGTATTTTGACTTGTTGACATTTACCATCGACCAAGATGTGTGACGACCCTCTACAAGCACAATGCCAAATGCTCCCAATGATGAAGACATCCAGTGTACATATGAGGTGCAAAGAAATGTGTCTCCCTCTGCGGTAAGTCTATGTCATCAGCGGAGAAATGGTTTATCTGTGAAGGCATCCAATAGTCTAAGTAACTGACACAATAATGTTGTGTTTTAAATTGTTTGAGCGCACCTGTTACACATGGCCAGTCTGTCATATGTAAGACATTCATTTAACTCACAGCCAAGTTTGTAGTCATAATGATACCTACACATTGCCCCATGACCATGTGTATTTCTTTGGAATGATGAACAGCTGTGTTGGTGCCGCTCATTTGGGTCCCCTATAATGTACATGCACATTTACAATACCAGCACAATGTGTGTAATTGTGCCTCTAATTTACTCTCCATTCACAGTTATTATGAAGTTTAGAGAGGAAAGCTTGCTATTGCTGCCAATCTATGTATGGCTGCATGCAGGTAGGCTCGAAGTAAGCATGTTTAGTGGACATGAAAATACATAATGCATGCTAGCTGCCACATAGCAAATGGACACTTTCATTAGTTTGTAGATACAAAGAACTTAGCACCACATGCCAAACTAAGACACTGTATCATTTACTTTTCCACTTTCCAAAAGCCATATGGAACACAGCACGTATTATCTATCATTCACATACGTTACAAGTAGACACATAATACGGCATACACTGTCCATGGCAATGGAGCAAATGTGGCTTTGAAGCAACATCTGAATTATAATTGCTTCTCTTGAGGCAACTGCAATTGACTTAGCACTTGTGCCCAAGCCATTTCTCTGTCACATGCAGGATAGATTGTCTGCTTCAGCATGAAAGATTCAATATGGAGCACATTTGTTTGACAAATGTTACATTCCCTACGTATCAACCCATTTTGCCCTTAATGGTTGGAGAAGTTATTTTGCCCCATAAAAGGGTGGCAAACGTAAAATGACATTATATGTTAAAACATTTTTAATAAGTATGGAATGCGATATCTTGATGATTATTTATACTGCGGGTGGGTAGCAGGTGACAGTATGTGTTCAACACATTACATGGCACACCTTTTGAATGACATACAATGAAGTCATGCACTGCATGTGTGTGTACAGTCAACATGTACCATTTTGAGCAGACTTATCTGTAGATTGATTTGGACCTTGGGGCATAAGATAACACATCATTGATCTGCCAATGTGACTTTGATAACGTGTGCTGTAACTGCCTTCTCTTTTGTCCATCCCACACAGGATACACAACACAGTGTAACACAGCCCACCCATAGTCCCCAGCACACTTCCCAGCAAACACATCTGCTGCTAGAAGACATATCAAAAAATACTGGCAGATTTGCACATAACGTCATGGACTATGCAGCTACAGTGCTCACTCAAGGGGAGGGATGAATTTGATTCCATTGCGGCAACTGTTGCACATAAACTGGGAGAATGAGTCCTCACAACGATTTCATTGTGAGCCTCTCCTAACGCAATTGCTCAATAGTGGTGTGCAATCTAAATTAAACAGCAAGCAGCCATCTTGTATGTGACACACTACCACCACATACCCATCCAAGTGGCATCCACCAGCAAGGCATGTGCACAATATACTCCAATGCCATCCTCACCAACCCACACACTCATAAATGTTTCCAAGCCATCAGGTGTCACAAGAACCCAATATACCCATTGTAAGGTAGTGCAGTATATATTTGCTAGTATAGCAAGAATGATGTATAGCCAGAGTGAGGTTTTGAAAGTTAATGTAAAACCAGTGTTTAGCCTCCGGTTTTCCATACCAAGTGCAAATATGTACGATACACAAGTTTTTTGACCTACATATCAATATTTAGGTGAATATTGCCTAACTGGCTAGTTTGGTTCCTTACTTGCCTTTTCTTATGTGTAAACCACGCTGCAACTTACAGTGGAGAACACTGAAAAGAAGGGTTGTATGATAACGCATGCATACCAATGTGCATGTTATGTATATTAACATGTATTTTTGTTGACAGCCATCTTTTTACTTTTGGTAAACCCACAATCGAATTTAACTCTGATAAGTGAGCTGGGAACAACAATGTAAGAGATGTTAGGTGTGATCATTGTTATTGGGCTCATTTTGTAATATATCTGTTCAGTTTAAGTCACTTCCTAGTCAGATGTCATGTATACTGGCACCATCCTTTTAGGCCAAAACTAAAGTGTGCCTTTTGTGGTATGTTGACACTCAATGAGACGTTACATACCTAGCTGTGCAAACAGTCCAAACTAAATCAAAACGCATAATCAAACACTTTTTAACTGCTATACACTTTTAGAAAGAGCTCACATACACACATAGCTTTCTATGCAAAGCTTTTACCTCCCAACATATACCAATTCTTTGAACATCAACCATTTAAACTCTAGGCTAATGTGTTAATAGGTAACCAAGTCCTCTTTATGTATCAACTCACAACACCTAGTATGTATTTTGCCACTCAAACAACCACTCTTGTGTGTGTGATGGCTGGCAAAACCAGTCATGGAGGTGCTACCTGCCACAAGTAAACAACTGTAATCATGACAGTCAAGTTGTAATTACCATGGATGATTTATTACAAGGTAGGTAGCAATATACACGCTGTCATGATGAGTGTCTTCATTTTGGTGGTGATGTTGATAACTTGATATGTTTTGGGTAACACTCAGGTCCCTATTCACTTTGTGTGTACACAATTACATATGGCAGACATGTGGAATTCCATTTTGGAAGCTGTGTTTGTGAAAACTGCTCATCATAAACGAGCGTGTACACCTTAAGCATAACAAGTGCTGGGTGTCAATTGCTCTGGACCTTTTGACAATCCAACCAGCTACAAGGATGTGAATAGACAGTCATGAGCAAAATGCGTTTCCAGCCACTGCATTCATACATTACCCACCCCGCACGTGCACTTAAGAAAATATACAAGTCCCTTGGTCGAGCAGTTTGCAAAGTAAGGCATGATGTAGTACATCCCCCGGTGTTAATGGAATTACATGCACCACATTTCTGCATGGGAAAGTGCCTGATTGAAGAGCACATAAGCACAGTTGATCATTATTGGAAGTGTCAAGGTCTGTATGCACTATATTTGCCTCATTTCTGTGCGGGTTAGTAGAGAACTCAACAGCCATTGTACGCCTATAAGGGATACTGTATTTTATGAGAATACATAGCTTTCCCTTCAAACACGAGCAAACATTTCTCTTACTACCTTTTAATCAGCACTTTCCCATGTGGCAAACTGCTGTATGTAGTACATTATAGGTGGGATGAGTACATCATCCAGCAAGTGTTGTAAAATCGCATGCAATCACTTCTCAAGAGGTTCAACAAAGGGGATTGTATATTTGTGGTCATGTGTTATGGGTGGGTTATGTTGGAAAGAGGGAGACAGAAGCCAAAATAACTGTAGGCTACAAAAAAGTACATCCTCAACTACGGGCATACCATGCTTGCACGAAAGGCACTTATCAACCATTTCATCCTTAATAGACACCAGGTGTCAACACCGAAATGTCTGCTTTTAGACGTTGTCACAATAATCAGCATTTTTGGCGCTGCTTATAGTAGTAGTAGTCTACGTCTAAAGGCACAGTCTATTTAGTGTTTCCAAAACTGGCCTAGGAATAGTTCACATTACTGTTAACTCAAGTCCAACCTTGTAGCATAGAGTAACCCCTGCACCTGGGAAAAAAGCAGACCGCCTATTTACAACAATGTGTGGCAGTTTCTGTCCATTACAATTGGACACATGAATGTTGCTGTTATTATTAAATATGAAAGGTCACAGTTTGCACAAGATGACCACCTGCCTGACCAAAGTACACAGCATTCATGTGTTCACTCTTCCACGTATGACAAGGTAAACTGAGAACACCTGCAGCATGCAGCCATTGACTCATATACACTGACATCTATGGTGTGTGGAGAGAAATGGTTTCCTCTGCCACAATTTTCGCACATGAACACCAAAAATGTTATTGTTTTTGTATAACATCATATAACTGAAATGGCATGTTAAGTACTTTGAGCAGCATACCACCATAGTGAGTAAGAAATGTGTGTTGGTGGCCACAATTGACACACACTTTGCTTTGTGTCTCCTAAGGAAATACCATGAAAGACAACAGTTGGCAATCATTTACTGAATTTCCTATTGCAAATGGCAAGCGACTAGTGAATATTAAATCCCATGTTGTACATGTCAGGACCCGTAATAAGTGTACAACTAGGTTCCCCCCTACACACAACCTATACAGGTGTATTATTACTGGAAAACCTTACTATGAGTGTGGCATTGCCTTGGGCCAGGCACATACTTCTCATGTTCAGGTGCCACTAAGCTATTTTGTTGCCACATTTTGTCAATACATTAGTATTGGCAGGAAGGTTACAGTCAGGAAGTAGATGTCTGGGTAATAGGACACCAGATGTATCTTTGTACAGCACACTGTGTAGTTTTCCTGCTGTTTCAGCTTCACTGTCAAGCTAGGATCTTGGCAATAATAGTCAAGGGACATAAAGGAATGGTCCTGTGGTTGTTGATGGCAAATTTGGCACCCAAGTTTAGACGCTGCAAAAAGCATCACATTATAGTTGGAAGCAATCATACTCAATTTACATCAAATGTTTGGACACAGTTGTAAAGCAAGTGAGCTTCATGTGCCTAGGATTGTTGCTTCATCTATCCAAAATGTGTACCATATGTGTTTTGCAGTTAGCATGGTCATCATCATATATCTTACATCTGTGAAGCAGGGCAAAAGGTGACATTAGTTTTAGCAAGGCGCATTCATATTTTGTACATTCCAAATGACTTGTTGATTGGCGTGAGCATCAACGTTGCAGATGTGGCTGGAGTCAGGTGGTTGGATATTTCAGAAAACTACAGTAATGATCAATGTCCTTTTTCTTTAAAACTTAGAATATAACAGCTTAAGTACAAACAATGCACGTTGCCACCTTCGACTGCTGGGTCATGAACCTGCAAGTCCCGCAGCAGGACAGAAGATGGCTAGCTTACATTTACGCCTTAAACAATGTGTTTGGAGGTATATATGTGGGTGACTGCAGTGAAAACTCAATTGTGTTCCTGTTTCCCAGGCAAAAGGTTCGAACATCCTAAACAATGGGTAACATCTAGTGGTCAACACTGTGATGTCACTCGGACTACAACATGGAATGTTAGATTACGCAAGTACAGGATAGAAAGTAGAATTCTTGGTGATGTACATGCTTACACTTACCTTGTAATTGCGAGGGCCAATGAAAGCAACGAAATAAGACATAACATGAGCACCCATGGAGCATGCAGTTGTGCTGCACATATGTCCAATGTGAGATTTTGAGCTTTACCTATATGTTAGATAATGTCATTACAAATAGTCCAAGTACCTTGATTATATGAGAGCAGTGTGGAATAGATTTCTCTACACAACATTCACATACCTGCTTGATTCCCGTTTCAAATCTGCCACACCATGTTGGACAGCATTTAGTGTGATTTGTGAATTACCCAAGTTCCATGGGTAAAAGCAAAACTACAACCAGCCACAAAGAGACCTTTAGTGTGTTGAAACTCCTGGACAACGACCTGTCAATCCACCCCTCAGCCGTTAGCCTTTTAGAAATGCAGCAACAGGGGGTGCAGACATAGTTCTAAATCAATAGCTAAACCCATACCAACTTTCACAGCCTCCATATTACACAAAACATGATCCCAATATACTTATACTGGCCTATGCACCGCAGCCAGCCAGTGCAGCTTGCGGATTGCAATCACAAGGTGGATGTCATCTGCCTGACTGATTGGCTGAGAGAAGCCATTGGCAGTTGTGGATGACAACAGGTTAAACACCGTGCAACAGAAGGCTCTGTAAGTATAGATGGGGGGGGGGGGTCTTTTTCACATCATTGGGGACACTTCATGCACACATGGGTGACTTACTTGCCCCCAGGAAATGGGCAGTACTTGGCAAGATGGAAAAACAAAATCCAGATGGTGTCTTTGGTGGGATATTTGTGGCAGCTCCAGAGCTTCAGGAGGACCACGCCTCAACTGAATGGAAAGGCTCCCGGACTTTTAAAATGCTTATATTGTACAGCATACGAAGGTGACATTCAGGTTACACTGCCTTATACAAGCAAGAGTGGGTCCCAAGAATTGTACACCCAATGTGTGGTGTATGAAGACAAGGTATATGAACATGTTGTCATATGTGCTACTTTGCTCATGCATGTATATTGTATCCTTTACCCACTAGTGTGAAGCGTGTGAAGTTGGTGTGCAATTATTTATAAATAAGCTACTATAACATATTGATTAACAGTCCCACTTAATGCCATCACCATCACATATGTTATTTTACCATGTACTAGGTATACACCAGTGCGCTCTCACATGTTCCAAGATTCCCCATTATATCATCATATCCTGCCAGTCTACTTGGCCCACACACCATTAAAGTAATTGACATACTCTTCCCTGACACTTTAGCATCACTGGTGAAGTTTTGTTGTGTGCTCCTTTGTAGCTGGTCCAGGGATCGCTCAGTGCGCCATTCACCAGGCACAGTATTGCCGTATGAATATCTTCTTGATCCCATAGAGCCAGGAGCATATCCATTGACATTGTTGCGTCTTAAATAATTATGCACAATACGCATGCCAGAATAACTCTGTCGATTTTGTCCGGCTTCAAATTGATAGCTGTATGAAAAATACGAAACCGACTGGCCTTATGCCAAAAGCATTCTCTACTACACGTCGGGCTCTAGACAACCTGTAATTAACATATTACGCTGCCGGTTTTAGTACTTTTTGGGGAAGGGTTTCAAAAGATTTGGATGGAGACTGAATGCCTCGTCACCTATGAAAACATAAACAACCTTCCTTGGATTGACTGTTGTTAGCAACTGCAATTTGTGCTTTGCAAGAGCTTGTTAAATGTTGTATCTTCAATGACATCCCCATCTGAATGCGTCCATTTTCCCCACATCGACCATTATAAATTCATATTTGCGTTTACTATTGCACGCAAAACAATGCTAAAATAGCCTTAATAATTGAAAAAGTACGACCCCGAATTGGGTGGAGGATTGATTCGAACATGTTTGCCGTCTATGGCACCCCCAATTGGGAAAATTCCAATAGTTCTTCAAACTGCTGTGCATGCATATCCATTCTGTGCAGTACTTGGGAACTGTTGGTTACATAAAAAAAATAAAGGATGTTACATGATGGTGACCTAAAAAACCAACAATTCATTGAAATTAGATGCACTATTCATACATTTACTGTCAGGTGTTCACATGGCAAACAAGTGGACGCAACACAAGTTAGGAACACAACATAGTTAATAAACCTATTTCCTCTGCAATCAGTTAAGTACTGATTATTGTTTGGCATTGTACTCCCGCTAACCACTGTTATATTTGTTAGTGTGACTTAAAATCCTTCCTTGGCGCGGAGGATTTTTACCCTCTTAGATATCTAGGAAATGATTGTGGTTTTTACCATTGCTAGTCAATGCAGGACTTAAATTTATTGATTGGTTGGGTGTTTATCACATTTAAAGGACTTTAAATGTGATAGTGATAATACCCGGCCATAGTAGGTTTATATCAATCTTGTCTGTGATTGGCTGGAGACAATGATCTCATTAATATTAAGTTGCTTTGAATGACATCACACAACTTTATCAAATATTTCATTTTGACTTGACTTTCAAGGTGAGTGCAGCTACCACTTTCACTCTTCTACTAATGGTTATAATATTATATACAGATAAATCACATTGAGAAAATGTTTATAGGTAGAATCAGGGGATTAGGTTTGTTTATTTTTTATTATGTCTAATCCTGTGGTGGGTACATTGATAGAAAATGTCAGTTTGTTAACTGGAAATGTTGTATTTATTGATTCTATCCCTAATGTAGATCAGGAAAGCTCTGTGTTAATCGGTTATATCTGTTTTATTCATTAGTAATCAACTGGACTTGAAATTAGTTCTTGAAGACGTTTCGCTAGTCATCCGACTGGCTCTCAATTCAGATGACTTGTACAAGAAATCTGTGGCCAATTATGTACCCTGGAAAATCCCAATTAGCATATTACAGCCAGGTGTTAAGGGTGTGATTGGATAGTGGCTAAGAGGTGTTAAAGGAACGCCCAGAGTAAGGTATCAAAACAGCATTGTACATGGCAGACAGTTGGTGTCGAACCCCCCCACCTCTATTTAGGCTTGGTTTCTTTATTTTCACATAAATGGCCTCCTTAACACTCTCTTGAACCAGTCACGTTCCTTCGCCATTATGTTAACATTACAATCTTCAAAGGTATGTCCTTTATCCTTAAGATGCAGTACACGGCTGAGTCCTGACCCGAGGAATTGGCTCTTCTGTGCTGGGCCATACGTTGATGCAGTTGCTGTTTGGTCTCCCCCACATACAAATCAGAGCATTCTTCACTGCACTGCACTGCGTATATGATGTCGCTTTTCTTGTGTTTAGGTATTGGGTCTTTCGGATAATACCAATTGCTGCCTCAGTGTGTTGTTCGGTTTAAAGCAGACAGGGATACGATGTTTTTGAAAATTCTTCTAATTTCTCGGAGACCCTGCTACATATGGGATGACCAGTTCTTCCTCCTGTCTTGCTTTTCCCCTTCACTGTTGGTATTTTTGTTCTTTTCTTTCCTTCTACTTCTTTGACAAATGCCCAGTCTGGATATCACAAGTTTTAAGGGCTCCTCTGAGATGTTTCATTTCTTTAGCCTTCGCCTCTGTGCTAGTGGGGATGTTTCTGGCTATGTGTTGCAGGGTTCTGATGACACCCAGCTTGTGATCTAATGTACATGTACAATGCTGTTTAACACCTTACTCTGGGCGTTCCTTTAACCCTCTTAGCCACTATCCAATCACACCCTTAACACCTGGCTGTCATATGCTAATTGGGATTTTCCAGGGTACATAATTGCCACAGATTCTTGTACAAGTCATTCTGAATTGAGAAAGCCAGTCGGATGACTACGAAACGTCTTCAAGAACTACATTTCAAGTCCAGTTGATCTAATTGAATGCAACAGATATACCATGACCTGGATGAATGAGAACCTTCACAAGCATATTAATCGGGTTCTTATACTGGTGACAGGACACCCTGATGTGTATGAGAGGACAGAGTATGGAAATATTGGTAGCCAATGAATTGTAACAGCCATTTTCACTTTTCCATGTTTTACAATACAAATTGTATATTGCGCTATTTACATAGTAATTACACTATAGTCCTGTAGTAAAACACACAGCTGGGCAGGAATTTTCTTTTCCAAATATGCATCAGTTTGAATCATAGAATATCATGGGTCTATTCGTATAGTAAGGATATGAATGGAAGTTGATGACATCATGTGGCTGAGTGATTTCAATGTCCGTTGGAATGTTCCACTATCAGCTGCATGGGGGGACACACAATATTTTTTAGTAGTAAATGATTTATTCTGAAAACAATATTGGGTGCAGAATGACAGATACGGTATGTAACCTATTCCTGTTACTTTTAGGGATTTTAGTGGCTATTGGGAGTTTTAGTTCTGCACATTTGATATCCTAACAGAGACACTGGATGCACGCCCCTAATGGCCATTTTACTGTATTAGTTCCTAGATTCTCACAATGGTAAAGTTATTTCTGCCTCCACTGCACTCTAGTCCCAATGCTTTGGTAAATGGGTTTTAGACCTGTTATACTGTGATGTGAGGGCAACTTCCATACCATAGATCAGATTAAATAGATTTTTATTACAGACGCATGAATTTATATAGTAAAATATAACTTGATATAGTGTAATTAATTACCTTCATAAATAACGGTATTACCTCCTTTTATAAATGATATACATGTACCTATATGGTATGCTTTATTATGTATGTTTTCATTTTTGGTAAAATTGCCTGTGAACCAATCCAGTTCTTCCGAATGTCTCTTGTAAATAACCATGAAATGGTTGTTTTTTTGTTTTTTTTTATTGTTCCATATTGTTCTAGAATATTGCAAAGTAAGAAAATGTACAAGATCTGGTTTGCTCCTGTAGCAACAAGTCCTTTAATAGAGATGGAGCCGATACATTTTGAAGAAGAAATTTAAGGTAAAGCCTTGATTATTAAAGGAAAGTTATACTTAGCTCCTCCCTGCTCCTCTTCTTTTTTCTATGCTTTGTACCCAGGGTAGAATTGAAAACCGCTAGGTCCTCACCCCTGGGCTCTTTTAGTTTACAGCGCTGCTGTTCTCCCTCTTCTTGATCCGTGATGTATCCAAAAGGAAGACAAACACATTCACTGGGGGCAAACTTGTATGTACCAGTGATCTGGACCTAGAGACAGTTCTGCTCATTACAGCCGTTTTAAGGTGACCTACCATAGCACCATGAGTACCACCAGCCAGCCAGCAGGACCAGCAGCGCCCATGCAACTACACAAGACACCTACCACAGTGGAGAGGACTCCGACTTGTATGGGGAACATTTTTTACATGGGTGTGTGTCATTTATACTATGTGGGATATTTTATTTTATGGGGGAATGTGTGTCATTTATACTCTGGAGGGAGATTTTGTCATTTATAGAGATGGCCGAACTATATAAAGTTTAGTCCATTTTCGAACCTCAGAGAAAGTTTGAAAGTTCGAATTCGGACCCATTCAAGGGCCCGTGGGCAGTAAGTCCCCCCCATACACATGGACCGTGCCGTGGGCAGACATGCCCCCCATCCTCAACATAGGGCCGTGGGCAGTAAGTCCCCCCCATACGCACTGGCCCGTGGGCAGTAAGTGTGGGCAGCGATTCCTCCCCTCTACATAGGGCTGTGGGCATTAAATCCCCCCCATACACAATGGACCCGTTGGGGGGGGGCATAATTGTGGGCAACATGCCCCCTTGTAGAGGGGGGGCATGTTGCCCACACTTACTGACCCACGGTCCATGTGTATGGGGGGGGACTTACTGCCCCCGGGCCCTATTTAGAGGGGGGCATTTGCCCACCACTGCCCACGGTCCATGTTTATGGGGGGGGGACCTTACTGCCACAGGCCCTAGGGTAAGAGGGAGGCATGCTGCCCACACTTACTGCCCCACGGTCCATGTGTAATGGGGGGGACTTACTGCCCCCAGGCCCTATGTAGAGGGGGGCATGCTGCGCCACAACTTACTGCCCATGTCTATGTGTATGGGGTGGACTTACTGCCCATGGTCCATGCATATGGGGGGAACTACTGCCCCACGGTCCTTGTGTATGGGGGGGGACTTACTGCCACCGGGCCCTATGTGAGGGGAGGCATACTGCCACAAACTAAACCCTCGGTGGGGTGGGCAAGGCTTAAGATTGGGGTGTGCCTCCACCCGTGGGTATTTTGAACTTGGCATTACTGAGGTATTTATTTATCAATTCCTCAAAATAGACATTTATCTCAACATAATTAATGAAGAATAAAATTTTTTGGCCAAAGATTTGTAAGCCCTGCTCCACCAAGTCAGAGACTCTTTCACAGGGACCTAACTAACCAAACTATTCTAACCTAGCCTAACCTAACCAATGCTAGCTAAAGCTAACCTAACCATAGGAAATGCCTGTTTACAACTCTCGTTTCAATAAGAGAATTGTGAAAAATGTAATCTGAACAAAGTATGTTTGTTTAAGAAATCCAGGCAAATTCCAATAAGAGTCATTTAGTTAAATCTTTGTCCAAAAGCTTTCATATACTATAATAAAAGTAAAGTGCAAACATTAAAACACCATAAACTCTATCAAAGTAATAAAACTATTCTAACTATATCACATTATGCGTATGGGGGGGGACTTTACTGCCCATGGCCCTTGTAGAGGGGAGAGGCATCTGCCCCACAGCGGTCCAGCGTATGGGGGGACCTACGCCCATGGGCATTTTTAGAGGGAAGGCATGCGGCCAACAACTACTGCCCACAGCCATGTGAATGGGGGGGACTTACTGCCCCACGGGCCTATGTAGAGGGGAGGCAGCTGCCCACACCTACTGCCCACGGTCCATGTGTAATGGGGGGACTTACTGCCCCCGGGCCCTTGTGAGGGGCATAATGCCCACACTTACTGCCCACAGTCCTTGTGTATGGGTGGGACTTACTGCCCCGGGCCCCTTGTAGAGGGGGGCATGCTGGCCACACTTACTGCCCACGGTCCATGCGAGCGAATGGGGGGACTTACTGCCCATGGGCCCTATGTAGAGGGGCATGTTGCCCACACTTCCTGCCCATGGTCCATGTGATGGGGGGGGGGACTTACGGCCCTCAGGCCCTATGTAGAGTGGGGGGCATGTTGCCCACACTTACTGCCCACGGTTCCATGTGTTGGGGGACTTACTGCCCATGGGCCCTGTAGAGGGGGGGCTGTGTTGCCCACACTTATTGCCCACCCACGGTCCAAGTGTATGGGGGGCCTTACTGCCCACGGCCCTATGTAGAGGGAAGGCATGCTGCCCAGACTTACTGCCTCCACGGTCCATGTGTATAGGGGGGGGACTTACTACCCCCCACGGGCTCCTTATTCGAGGGGGGCATGTTGCCCACACTTACTGCCCATGGTCATGTTATATGGGGGGGACTTACTGCCCAACGGCCCTATGTGGAGGGGAGGCATTCTGCCCACACTATAGCCCAAGCCCATGGTCCATTGTATGGGGGGGGACTTATACTGCCCACGAAACCCTATGTAGAGGGGGCATGTTGCCCACACTTACTGCCCCACGTCCAGTTCTTATGGGGGGACTTACTGCCCACGAACCCTATGTAGGGTCATGGCTGCCACATTAACTTACTGCCCCACGTCTATGCGAATGGGGGGGGACTTACTGCACCACGGCCCTATTGTAGAGGGAGGCATGCTGCCCCACTTACTGCCCATGGCCATGTGTTGGGGGGGACTTACTGCCACAGGTCCTATGTAGAGGGGAGGCATGCTGCCCACACATTACGGCCCACGGTCCATGCATATGGGGGGGGGACTTTACTGCCCAAGGGCCCTGCATATGGGGGGGAGGTTACAGGGGTGTCGCCTACGTTTTTGCCATCTGAGCAAAACTGTATCTGCATCTTCTATGGGGGGGGGGGCACTCATTTGTCCACTGTTACCGTTCGCTAATACAAGGAAGGATCTTTCAATGTTCATAATCCTCGAATGCACTTTCGCTATACTGGAAGGATCTTTCGTTTGATATATCCTCGAGTGTACCGTTCGCTAATACGGAAGGAATCTTCGTTTGATAACCTCGAAGTGTACCGTTCTTGATTGTTCGATAATCCTCGCTGTTATCATTGAATGTAGCTTGCGCACTTCCCGAAAATCGCCTGCCTGCTTACTTCAGGAATGTTTTTTACAAGTTTTGGTGACAGTGACATGTTCCCCAGACCATTTTCTCCCAGGTGCCCACAGCCATTTACGTAAGTTACCTCTTTTAGTTTAGCTATAATCACTAGACTTTTCGAACTATCCCTCCTCCCATAGACTTGAATGTGTCCATTCGAACTTTCAACTTTCTCTGAGGTTTGAAAGTTCGAAAATGGACTAAACTTTATATATTCGGCCATCTCTATAAATGACAAACACCCCCACCCATGTAACAAAATCTCCCTCCAGAGTAAAATGACACATTCCCCTAATAAATATCCCACATAGTATAAATGAACACACACACCACATCAATTAAAAATGCTCCCTATACAAGTTTGCCCAGGAATTGTGACTGGTACAATAACAGTTATCCTCCAGTGAGTGTTCCTAGCACATACAAGTGGCACCCAGTGAGTGAAATGGTGGATCATAGACACCTATCTCCAGAACCACCAAATAAACAATGGGACATTCGAACCTCTAATGTACACATGGAGCCGATTTACCAGACTTGCTAGGCAATATATGGTCTAAGGTTGCGCTAACCAGTTCGCTAACGGTTAGTGCAAACTTTATCACCATACCACGTCGGATCGCGGGTTACAACAAAAATCAACCCACGCTACCGACGCATCAAGGTCGCGTTTTAGCGCAGGAATATTAAACGCCAGCAAATAGCTGGCGTTCAAATCTCGTAGTGGGCAAATCCCACAATCGCGAAACGATATTGAACTGCGAACAGGACCTTTTACCCAGAGAGATGCAGCTCTGGGTAAATGACCTGATGGTATTTCTTTGGAAGGCAAACCTCACATTAACCTTTAACATTAAATATAATAAAAATAATCATTTGAGAACTACTCACGGTTTTCCTGAGTCAAGCAGAGTGTCTGGCGAGCTTCAGTTTCCTCTCCCTCTTGCCCATGGGCCCTATGTAGAGGGGAGGCATGCTGCCCACGGTCCATGCGTATGGGGGGGACCTACAGCCCATGGGCATTTGTAGAGGGAAGGCATGCTGCCAACACTTACTGCCCACAGTCCATGTGAATGGGGGGGACTTACTGCCCACGGGCCCTATGTAGAGGGGAGGCATGCTGCCCACACCTACTGCCCACGGTCCATGTGTATGGGGGGGGACTTACTGCCCACGGGCCCTTGTAGAGGGGGGGCATAATGCCCACACTTACTGCCCACAGTCCGTGTGTATGGGTGGGACTTACTGCCCACGGGCCCTTGTAGAGGGGGGCATGCTGGCCACACTTACTGCCCACGGTCCATGCGAATGGGGGGGACTTACTGCCCATGGGCCCTATGTAGAGGGGGGCATGTTGCCCACACTTCCTGCCCATGGTCCATGTGTATGGGGGGTAAAAGTAACAGGAATAGGTTACATACCGTATCTGTCATTCTGCACCCAATATTGTTTTCAGAATAAATCATTTCACTACTAAAAATATTGTGTGTCCCCCCCATGCAGCTGATAGTGGAACATTCCAACGGACATTGAAATCACTCAGCCACATGATGTCATCAACTTCCATTTCCATACCTTACTATACGAATAGACCCATGATATTTCTATTGATTCAAACTGATGCATATTTGGAAAAGAAAATTCCTGCCCAGCTGTGTGTTTTACTACAGGACTATAGTGTAATTACTATGTAAATAGCGCAATATACAATTTGTATTGTAAAACATGGAA